>JAWQFJ010002510.1:43295-53295 GCA_034096865.1 Theodoxus fluviatilis | reverse complement strand
AGCAGCAAAAGCAGCATGAGAAACACAAGCAGGAAGACGGTCAGAAGAAGCAGGAACAGGAGAAGATGCAGTGGCAGCACAGCAGTAAAAAGAGTAGAAAGTAGTGGTCGTGGCAACATGAAACAGCTACAGCAGTATGAAAAAGAAGAGGAAGAAGAGGTGGAGGAGGAGGAGGAGGAGGAGGAGGAGGAGGAGGAGGAGGAGGAGGAGGAGGAGGAGGAGGAGCAGGGGAGGAGGGGAGTGGGGAGGAGGGGAGTGGGGAGGAGGGGAGGAGAGGAGGAGGAGGAGGAGGAGGAGGAGGAGGAGGAGGAGGAGAGGAGGAGGAGGAGGAGGAGGAGAGGAGGAGGAGGAGGAGGGAGGAGGAGGAGGAGGAGGAGGAGGAGGAGGAGGAGGAGGAGGAGAAGAAGAAGAAGAAGATTGATTGATTGATTGATTGATTATACTTTATTTTTCAAGGGAAATGCATGAATTAGGCAAAACTGCTTATCTTACATTTAGCCCTTGTTAAAACAAGAAAACAAACAAACAAATCCAATCCCATCTCCCACCCCTACCCACCCACCCTCTATCCCACACACAATTCACACAATAACACTGGTTACAATCAATTCATGGTAACGAAATACCACGTTGAAAATAGCCCCAAAGTGAATTTAGAATAAGATGGAAGTATCTAGGATGACTGTATAAGAAAAGTATGTAGTTTCAATTAAAATTTCTCTAAAGATTTCGCAATTTTTAGAGGATAGTGTGTTCCACATAGTAGCCCCTGAATAAGATAGGCAATGTTTAAACAAATCAATCCTAGGTTATGGTATTATAAAGTAATGTACACGAATATTTGAATGTTGGAATAAGTTTATCAAATAATCAGGCACATCACAATCGATAATTCTTTTCATTAAGACACATTTATTGAATTGTAAATGCTTAAGAAAAGCCAATATGTTAAGTTCTTCCATGTTGTCATTTGTAGATAGTGAACTATCTGTTATCATAAGCTTAGAGGCTCTTCGATACAATGACTTCAGCCTTTTCAAGTTAACCTCACTACAGCCTTCCCAAATTGTTGACGCATAATTAATGTGAGATAAGACATGAGCATGGAAGAAGATTTAGCAAGTTTGAACGTCAACACTATGTCTTAATTTGGAGAAAAGAAATAGAGTAATTAATTTTTTTACAATAATAATCAATGTGTGATTGCCATCCTAAATGATCATCAATTATTACACCAAGAACTTTGTGTTCAACAATTTTTTTGATTCTCAAAGAATCAAGAACAAGAGGAAGAGATAAAGGATATATTTGATGATTTTTGTCACGTAGTTATCACCATATATTTCGAAGAAGAAGAAGAAGAAGAAGAAGAAGAAGAAGAAGAAGAAGAAGAAGAAGAAGAAGAAGAAGAAGAAGAAGAAGAAGAAGAATGCAAATATATTTTTACCATCACTTCTGATCGTTTGAATAAACCCAGATTTTTCCATCCCACGAATAGAACCACGGCACTGCGCCTCGCACATCGTCCAACCCCAAAGCATACTCGCCCATCTCCGCCTGTCAAAAGACATGGTTTCAACAAGCGAGTAGAGGCTGAGGGGCTGACCGTGTACTCATGCAAGAGGGGAGAGCACTGGCTGCTACCTTGTGTCGTTAGCTTTGGTTCAAACGTCTATGACGGGCCAAAGCAGAAAGACAAAAAATATTTACAGGAACTTCCCAACCCTTCAAACCTGATCGTTTGAGAAATAGCTTTGATTTTCCCTGTCTCTATACTTACATTTCCCCATGTGATGGAATAAAAATAATATCAACTTCCAATTTGAATACAATTTCATTGGATGAATAATCTATTCGTCAATGTAAAATATATCACAGTAGTGAAAGCACTTTATGGTATAATGTGTTAAACACATTCCTACCTCCTTCGTTTGCTCTTCGAAATCACTGCAGGGAAGTTCTGTTGCTGTTGAGTTGACAACTACATCTATAGCAGTGGTATTGCCTGCATAGGCATACGAGAAGAAGTCGCTGCGGCTTTGGTTGTCCTGAAAAACAAGTCACAGATGCAGATTAAATATCTTCAGGCAGTAAATACAAACAGTAATGTCAACTTAACAGCAAGCAGACAACATTTAAACAGCATTTCCCTCACTCAAACTCGCACCCCTAGCGTTGTACTAAACTATTCCAGCATTAAATTATTTCCTCCAAATCCGATTTCGAAACGCACCATTGCATTTTTTTTAAGTTACTACATCAAGCAGAGAAACAGCTCATAATGTGTTCCTCATTTACGTCTAAGCTTTGCAGTCCCTTGCAGACTTCAGGGGCTTTTTAGCACGCGTGGCAGTGCTGGAAGCACGAAACAAGCGCACTCCGTACAAGGGGCATAACCCATCCGACCTTATCGGCTTCCCTAGCTGGAGTTCTTTTTGGAAGGCCGAAGAGTATACCACATCTAAAATCTGCAACTTCAATGCGGATGCATTTATATGCGCATTCTCAGCCAAACAGAAATCTTCATATATGCATCAGATAACTCATTATCTATTTCGAGGTAACTGTATCATTTCATTTGGGGGAGGACAGACAGAATGGCTCCCGCTCAGAAAACACATAAACTCGGACTCGCTTACTGTCACTCGTTTGATCAGTCATCCCCTTCCCCGCTCGTTGCGTCATCTCCACTGTGCATTCCTGGCATAAAACTCATTTCCTCACCCACTGATATATTGACGCCTCATTCACCTCACCTATGAATCGCACTCGCTGCGTTCACGCTCTCACTCGTTAACGCGTTCTCATGCTTCCTATCTTCGTCCCTCCTCCCTCATTCCTTCCCTCCCTCCCTCACTCACTCACTCATTCCTTCCCTCTATCCCTCCCTCACTCCTTCCCTCCCTCCCTCCCTCCCTCCCTCCCTCCCTCCCTCCCTCCCTCCCTCCCTCACTCACTCACTCACTCACTCACTCACTCACTCCCTCACTCACTCCTTCCCTCCCTCTCTCTTTCCTTCCCTCCCTCCTTCCCTCTCTCCTTCCCTCCCTCCTT
Source organism: Theodoxus fluviatilis (assembly GCA_034096865.1). Taxonomy (NCBI): domain Eukaryota; kingdom Metazoa; phylum Mollusca; class Gastropoda; order Cycloneritida; family Neritidae; genus Theodoxus; species Theodoxus fluviatilis. The sequence goes on along the minus strand of JAWQFJ010002510.1, from coordinate 50,241 downwards.
CCCTCCCTCCATCACTCACTCACTCACTCTCACTCACTCAATCACTCACTTACACATTCCCTCCCTCCCTCACTCATTCCCTCCCCCCCCCCTCTCTCTCACTCTCTTCCTCCCTTCCTCCCTCCCTCCCTCACTTACTCACTCACTCATTCCTTCCCCCCTCTCATTCTCCTTCCCTCCATCCCTCTCTCCTTCCCTCCCTCCCTCATTCACCCCTTCCCTCCCTACCTTACTCATTCCTTCCCTCCCTCCCTTCTTCCGTCCCTCACTCATTCCTTCCCTACTTCCCTCACTTCTTTCCTCCCTCCCTCACTCCTTCCCTTCCTGCCTCATTCCTTCCCTCCCTCCCTCACTCCTTCCCCCCCTCCCTCACTCATTCCTTCCCTCTCTTCCTCACTCTCTCCCTCCCTTCTTCACTCCTTCCCTCCCTGTCTCACTCATTCCTTCCCTCCCTGCCTCACTCCTTCCCTCCCTCACTCACTCACCCCTTCCCTCCCTCCCTCACTCACTCCCTACCTCCCTCACTCACTCCTTCCCTCCATGCCTCACTCCCTCATTCCTTCCCTCCCTGCCTCACTTCTTCCTTCCCTCACTCACTCCTTCCCTCCCTGCCTCCCTCCTTCCCTACCTCCCTCACTCACTCCCTACCTCCCTGCCTCCCTCCTTCCCTCCCTCACTCACTCCTTCCCTCCCTCACTCACTTCTTTCCTCCCTTCCCCACTCACTCCTTCCTTCCCTTCCTCCCTCCCTCCCTCCCACATTCCTTCTCTCCCTCTCTCACTCCCGCCCTCATTCACCCACTACTTCCCTCACCTACTCACTCCTTCATGCACTCACCTATTCCTTCCCTCACTCACTCACTTTTTCACTCACTCACTTACTCTTTCTCTCACTTACTCCTTCCCTCACTCACTCCTTCCATTACTCTCTCTCCTTCTCTCACTCACTCCTTACCTCACTCACTCACTCCTTCTCTCACTCACTCACTCCTTCCCTCCCTTTCTAGGTTTGAATGATAAAGCACAAAATCACTTTGTATGTGGCGAGTATGTGGTATATACCCTCTCGTGATCAACATTACCATCAGAGCCATCAAGGTTTGGCTCAGACTGTCCAAAATGTCACCAATGAGATTACCAAACAGGCATATTCAATGCTATTGAACATCAGCATACCTGAGAAAAAGAACTGGCCTTGTGTTGTGAGAGACACATTGCTTATTAAACTGGGTTTGCATATGTGTGGCGAAACGGAGGCTTTAGTAACAAAAGGATTTTTGTAAAACAAATGACACAGCAATTAAAAGATTGCTAGTTTCAGTTGTTGGATGGGAGGAAACATAGTAGTAGGAAGTTTTATGGTATGCCTCCTTCATAAACACACACTGCCAAGAACGATATTTGAGTTTCCTTACCATAAATAAGTTCCGAGTTATCCTTATTTGTTTTAAGATTAATTAAGCATAAATGATTTTAGGAATTAATCAACGCTACTTACACAGTGAGGCTAAAGAAGTTAACTGCCCATTCTGTGATACTTATGGTGGATGATGATAAACAGTTCTTGTTAAACTGTGGAGCTTATACTAAACAACATGGAAAAGTACTAAACAAACATGTGCGCCCCACAATCCCCTCCGCAAACCTCTGTGGCAGCTTTATTTTTTCCCTTGAATTTCGAACACCGCTGATCGATGCCTTAATTCACGTGCTGATTGGAACAAAACTCTTACTCGGAAAAAGTTTTTAGACTATATTTTATCAAAATAAAACTTGGTTTTGAGATTTCGTATTAAAAAATCAAAATTTAGGACGTCACAATGCTTTTAGGATATCGTGGGAGAACTATGTAACCGAATGTTTACATCCGCCATCTTGGTTAATTTCCGCTGTTTGACTGAGCTTTGCAAAAAACTAAATCAACGAATATGAGTTCTTCCGAGGGTTCAGAGAATATAAGAATGCTTGACAGCTCGGATGAAGACTTGAACGACTTAGAATTTTCGGATTCTCATGTCAGCAGGGTTGGTGAAGTGAAAAATCGACCTCCGATGCAGAACGATGCTGTGAGGTACGTCACCGTTTTGTTAGCGTTTGTTGTCTCGCATATATTTCTGCTGTTTTTAACGAATATAACATTTTTTTTCTAAAACTAAAATTATCAAAATTCTATATCAATTAGTGAGTAAATATAAAGTTATTTAAGTTTTCTTCTGCTTTGGGCAGCCAATCTAAGTTTCGCCGGGATAGCTATTTATTTCGTATCTGAGCTCACTCGCTGAGCCCGTATTCACAACGGCGATTTATCTTTTTAACACTCGATTTATCCCCTAGCCCCGCGTTATCTTGATCGGTTAGATAAGGTACGATCGTCAGAGGATTCTAGGTTGCGCTTTGCTATATATACTGGTTTCCAGCCAAGGGAGAGCGGAACAGGCAGTTGGAATCGTCTGAGTTTAGAGATAAATCGGAGTTAAAATAAATCGCCGATAAATCGCCGTTTGAAAATCCACATGTACAGCTCTCAAAACCATTATCTTTGTGAAATGCAGTTCAAGTAGGTTAAGTTTTCTCTCTGGTCAGCATTCTGTATCATGTATATGTACTGTTCTATCCACATTAGTGCAGACTGACATGTTGTGTACCTGTCTGTGTTCCAGAGTGGGTTATGATGCAGCTGATCCAGGCTCCAGCCCCCTGCCCCCGTTCAGGCCCTGCCACTCCCCCCCCTGGTGCCCACATCCCCGATACGAGGACAAGGCATGGAGTGAGGAACTACCTGCGGCCTGTGGATTTTTTCAAACTTATTTTTACAGCCTGCCTTGCAGAGACTCTGTGCCTATACACCAACTTGTATGCGGCTGCTGTAGGACCTGACATGCCCTCTATGTATGACTGTTGATGATGTCTATTGATTTATGAATTCATAAATTATTAATCAGACAGCCAACCGTAGTCAAAGAATACAATGCTTATATGGGAGGGGTGGATAAAAGTGATCAACTGATAAACAGGTACAATGCCTTACAAAACCCCAATAAATTGTAGAAGACGCTTTTCTTTCATTGTCTTGACATCGCTGGGGTAAATGTTTTCATCTTATTTCAAGAATATAGAAGAAAGCACACTGAAGTGGATAAACTAAAGAGAACTAACAGGTATGGACAAGCAGATTTTACAGAAGAACTGGACAGGCAATTAGGTAATCCTCCCACTGTATGAGACCCTGTGGTCTTCACCTCGCAGTACACCTGCAAATGTTGATCAAATGGGCTCAGATTTGGATTAGTTGGTGCACAACTGATTATTCTTTGTGAAATTAACCCTTTTCTAATAATAGATTCATGACTGAAATTTTGTGTTCTTTATATGTCTCAAAATTATTTTTAGTAGCAAAGTCAAAGGTCATACTTGCATCAAACAAACAATGGAAAAAAAATCGATTCATATGAGAGTGCATTCTTCTGAGTTTGTTGGTATATGGCATGACTACCTTGAGTAGCTATGCACTACTTACAAAGTTATGTAAAGCAAATACCATGAGAGGAATATAAAAGTGTGCTAAAATGCAAGAACTGACAAGAGTTAAACCTGCTCATGGCCGATCTACTGGAGCAGGCTTCGAAAGCACTGTAGCCCAGAGTGCCAGCTGGTGTCGGGACATCCTCCTCCTCCTGCCATGTCACACTGTGCCGTATTGCGGTCACACTACAGCCTGTAATGGACGTGACGTCACTCACCAGGTCAGGCATGGACAGAGCGTGGTAGCGCATCTCCACGGCGGTATGGTTGACCATGCACACCAGAGCCACGCTCAGGTGGTTCCTCTGGAAGAAGAGGATGGCCACTCCAGAGAACTCCATCAGTGCCAGCAGGTAGCGACACGACCGCCACCATGGTGGGCCTGCAGAAAAGGCGTCAAGGAGTTCTGCAGTAGGTGGTGAATGAATGACTGACTGGACGAACGAATGAATGAACGCATGAATGAGTGAATGAATAAATGGATGGATAGATGGATGGATGGATGAATGAATGAATGAAATGATGGATGGATGGATAGATGGATGAATGAATGAATAAATGAATGAATGAATGAATGAATGAATGAACTATGTTGTTCGGCCTATCAGCCTTTGTCGACTACAAAATCGTTAGAGTTGGTAAGAGTAAAAGCAAATGAAGACTCGGTTTCTATTGCATTTCACTTTTCACGGATTGTAAAGAGAGACGCGGTGGGTTTATTCTTAACCCCAACCCACAGAAAGATCATAGTGGATAAAGGTTAAGATAGTGGTTTCAAATTCCGATTTAATAACTAATTTTTGGGTATTACATAGATTTACTCTTCTCTTCCTGCTCACTGGTCCACGTGAACATTTCTTTTCAAGATGCCTGATGACAGAAAAACAGACAGGGACCATTCTCATAAGAAGCTGATTCACGTTGCTTCAAGGGTTAAACATACTGCAATGTGCTTTCACTTGTCTCACAGGATCCCTGTTCTACTTCTGGATCGGAAAGAGGCGACGCGAATGAAGCACTTTGCCCTAGAATGCAGCAGCAGGATCTGTGTAGCTTTGAAGACTGCATCCGCTCCCTGCAAGTGATCAAGGGCGAGCAGAGTAGCCACTTGAGGTTTGCTGTACACGAATACTCTAGCGTCACTCGACATGGCTAGCGACTACACGCTCGGTACACTCGCTGACAATATCGATAGGCAACCCGTTTTTATAGCACCTTGCCTCAAGCAACGGCGGGTCAATGTGTACAGATTTTCCAGATCTCTGTACATGTAGAGCTCAATAACATCGCCTTTTCGTTCTTGCTCAACGGAGATGCCACGGTGGACTTCTTGGCTGGCACTTGCAGAGCTGCATCAGTGTAGACAGCGTCAGTGTAGAGCGCGTCAGTGTGGAGTGCGTCAGTGTGGACAGCGTAAGTGTGGAGAGCGTCCGTGTGGAGTGCGTCAGTGTGGACAGCGTCAGTGCGGACAGCATCAGTGTGGACAGCGTCAGTGTGGAGAGCGTCAGTGTGGACAGCGTCAATGTGGAGAGCGTCAGTGTGGAGAGCGTCAGTGTGGAAAGCGTCAGTGTAGAGAGCGTCAGTGTGGAGTGCGTCAGTGTGGACAGCGTCAGTGAGGACAGCGTCAGTGTGGAGTGCGTCAGTGTGGAGAGCGTCAGTGTGGAGAGCGTCAGTGTGGAGTGCGTCAGTGTGGAGTGCGTCAGTGTGGAGAGCGTCAGTGTGGAGAGCGTCAGTGTGGAGTGCGTCAGTGTGGAGAGCGTCAGTGTGGAGAGCGTCAGTGTGGAGAGCGTCAGTGTGGAGTGCGTCAGTGTGGAGAGCGTCAGTGTGGAGAGCGTCAGTGTGGACAGCGTCAGTGTGGAGAGCGTCAGTGTGGAGAGCGTCAGTGTGGAGAGCGTCAGTGTGGAGTGCGTCAGTGTGGAGAGCGTCAGTGTGGAGTGCGTCAGTGTGGACAGCGTCAGTGTGGAGTGCGTCAGTGTGGAGCGCGTCAGTGTGGACAGCGTCAGTGTGGACAGCGTCAGTGTGGAGTGCGTCAGTGTGGACAGCGTCAGTGTGGAGAGCGTCAGTGTGGACAGCGTCAGTGTGGACAGCGTCAGTGTGGAGTGCGTCAGTGTGGACAGCGTCAGTGTGGAGAGCGTCAGTGTGGAGAGCGTCAGTGTGGAGTGCGTCAGTGTGGACAGCGTCAGTGTGGAGAGCGTCAGTGTGGAGAGCGTCAGTGTGGACAGCGTCAGTGTGGAGAGCGTCAGTGTGGAGAGCGTCAGTGTGGACAGCGTCAGTGTGGACAGCGTCAGTGTGGAGTGCGTCAGTGTGGACAGCGTCAGTGTGGACAGCGTCAGTGTGGACAGCGTCAGTGTGGACAGCGTCAGTGTGGACAGCGTCAGTGTGGAGAGCGTCAGTGTGGACAGCGTCAGTGTGGAGCAGCGTCAGTGTGGAGTGCGTCAGTGTGGACAGCGTCAGTGTGGACAGCGTCAGTGTGGACAGCGTCAGTGTGGAGTGCGTCAGTGTGGACAGCGTCAGTGTGGAGAGCGTCAGTGTGGAGAGCGTCAGTGTGGACAGCGTCAGTGTGGAGCGCGTCAGTGTGGACAGCGTCAGTGTGGACAGCGTCAGTGTGGAGTGCGTCAGTGTGGACAGCGTCAGTGTGGACAGCGTCAGTGTGGACAGCGTCAGTGTGGAGTGCGTCAGTGTGGAGAGCGTCAGTGTGGAGTGCGTCAGTGTGGAGTGCGTCAGTGTGGAGTGCGTCAGTGTGGAGTGCGTCAGTGTGGAGTGCGTCAGTGTGGAGTGCGTCAGTGGGGACAGCGTCAGTGTGGACAGCGTCAGTGTGGAGAGCGTCAGTGTGGACAGCGTCAGTGTGGACAGCGTCAGTGTGGTGCAGCGTCAGTGTGGACAGCGTCAGTGTGGACAGCGTCAGTGTGGACAGCGTCAGTGTGGAGTGCGTCAGTGTGGAGAGCGTCAGTGTGGAGAGCGTCAGTGTGGACAGCGTCAGTGTGGACAGCGTCAGTGTGGTGCAGAGAGCGTCAGTGTGGACAGCGTCAGTGTGGACAGCGTCAGTGTGGAGTGCGTCAGTGTGGAGTGCGTCAGTGTGGAGAGCGTCAGTGTGGACAGCGTCAGTGTGGACAGCGTCAGTGTGGACAGCGTCAGTGTGGACAGCGTCAGTGTGGAGTGCGTCAGTGTAGATAGCGTCATTGTGGACAGCGTCAGTGGGGACAGCGTCAGTGTGGACAGCGTCAGTGTGGAGTGCGTCAGTGTGGACAGCGTCAGTGTGGAGTGCGTCAGTGTGGACAGCGTCAGTGTCGACAGCGTCAGTGCGGACAGCGTCAGTATGGACAGCGTCAGTGTGGACAGCGTCAGTGTGAACAGCGTCAGTGTGGACAGCGTCAGTATGGAGAGCGTCAGTGTGGACAGCGTCAGTGTGGACAGCGTCAGTGTGG
>JAWQFJ010002510.1:17500-33285 GCA_034096865.1 Theodoxus fluviatilis | reverse complement strand
ACTACTGCTGCTGATGTTGCTCCTCCTCCTCCACCTCCTCCCTCGATCTCTTGTTCTTCCCCCTGCGGCTGCCACCATTTTTACCACCGACATTATCATCGCCACCTCCGTCACTGCCACTGTGGCATTGCCTCTCTGGCTTTAGAATAAATTGATGGCCATGGCTTTAGAGTTACAACGTGCCAGGGTCGTCAAGGAAAAACATTAAAATGAACTTTCTGTTTCTGCTGCAACGACCTCACTGTATATCGTGCATTAGACTCCTGACACAACCAGCATCACCAGCACAATGACTTTCTTGCTTTGATGAACATCTTCTACAATGGTAAATACCACAACCCGTTCAAGGCACAGAGAAGGAAAAAAAAGGTATCCCACTCTCAAACGACGCGATCATTAGTTACGCTTCACACCGCACGGCACCTTTTCTTTAGGGAGCCCCCGCCAAGCGAGCACCGCTTGTTTTCACCTTCCATAAGACGATTCCCACACAGCTCTTATCGGCCTCCAATGGTTTCATCGCGAGAGGGAATGTTGCACATAGAGAGACTAGAAACCACTCGTGAGCTACTTGTGAACACAGAGGGCACACGTACACCTTCAGCAATGGGTATTTACAATCACACATGAGTGTTCAACAAGTGACCACACTCGCACGGACAAACCGATTTCGCGATTTGTATCTTCCGGGCGGATTCACCGACACGCACAATTCTCAGACAGGAAAAGGCACCTACCAGTTGTTTTGGCAGCGGGTTTGTGATTCTCTAAGGGTTCGGTGACCTCCGGCTCTCCTGCGCTGTCTCCCTCAGTCGGCATCAGTAGACTCTGCTGGTTGCAGTAATCAGAGACATTATAATTTATAGTCTCTGGAGCAATGTTTGACCGGGGAAATTCCGGTGTCGAGGCGGAAGTGAGGACCCGACAAAAATGAGAAACGGGCGGCGCAAAACGCTGTACATCAAATCCATGACGCAATTTCAGGCTAACCTTGCGACCCTGAGTCGAGGTGCAGTTATTCATCGTGCGCATGTGACAGAACTATTCGTCTTTGTCATATACAAACGTGGTTAATGTGTAGACCGCCTACTCTCAATTAAAAGTATAGATACATGTAATTAAGAAACTCTGGACATGTAGGATACAAGTCAGCAGGAACTAAATATGTTCGAGATGAGCCGGATATTCCACTAGTCTCTCTTCACGAACCTTTGGGCATGACATATGTACATGGCAATATTTCTATTTTTCACATAATATTATCCATCCACACAGCTTATGCCATTGACGTGTCTTTGTACATATTGACACAACTATCTAAGAGAGAGAGAGAGAGAGAGAGAGAGAAAGAGAGAGTGAGAGAGAAGATAGAGAAAAGAGAAGAGAGGAGAGAGAACAGAGAACAGAGAACAGAGAAGAGAGAGAGAGAGAGAGAGAGAGAGAGAGAGAGAAAAGAGAAGAGAGGAGAGAGAAGAGATGAGAGAGAGAAGAGATAGAGAGAAGAGAGAGAGAAGAGAGAGAGAGAGAGAGAGAGAGAGAGAGAGAGAGAGAAGAGAGAGAGAGAGAGAGAGAGAGAGAGAGAGAGAGAGAGAGAAGAGAGAGGAGAGAGAGAGAGAGAGAGAGAGAGAGAGAGAGAGAGAGAGAAGAAAGAGAAGAGACAGAGACAGAGGGGATGGGGGTGGGGGGTGGGGGGTGGCGGAAGGAAACGGATTAGTGAAGAGAGAAAGGAAAGAGAAGGATGAGAGAAAAAGCTATCACTAGGGGAGTGATGCGCAAAAGTCTATTTCAGGGTCCCCTTTCTCAGTAGGCCTACTACCCTATTTGCTGTCAACATATCCTCTGGTCACGAAACATCATAGTTTATTTGCAGCTTAATGGGCAGCATCGGTATATGTCACAAATTATACAGGGTCGTCATCGCCCGTTACACGTTTCCTCAAATATTTTTATTTTTTGTTTTACTGATAAACGCGGGAGCAACAGCGAAGAAGTCTTATCATATTGGCTGCCATCTTAGTCGTGGGATCATGCGTGTGTGTGCGCGCGTGTGTGTGTTTGTGTGTGTGTGCGTGTTTGTGTGCGTGTTTGTGTGTGTGTGCGTGTATGTGTGTGGGTTTTTTGTGCGTGTGTGCGCGTGTGTGTGAGTGTGTATGTGTGTGTGTGTGTGTGTGTGTGTGTGAGTGTGTGTGTGTGTGTGTGTGTGTGTGTGCGCGCGCGCATGCGCGTGTCTGTGTGTGTAAATGAATTGAAAGTCTTCGTCGAACGAACGAACGAACGAACGAACAAACGAACGAATTTGCCTGCAACTTGACTGCATATTGAATAACGTTATTCATTACTGTTTAGAAGTATATCTACATATTGTGAACCTACTTTGATCAATGACTGGGAAGAATACAATTGAGAAATAGTTACACCCTATATTGTGCGTAGACTCATAGTTGGTGTAACGTCTAACACCTTTCACAGAGCTTCTCGTGAACTGCTTCACATGCCCTTGATGACAGTTTCCTTTCCCTGCATGATAATTGATATGCATAGATATCTTCACGTGAGTCCTGTGAGGTTTTGCCACTTGTTTTCTCTGGCCGTCCCCCAAACGCGTACTTCCAGAACTGGGAGTTCTCCATGCTGCCCATGCTGGTGGCTTGGATGGACGTCCACGTCGCAGGTTTCGTGTCAGGTTGCTCATCAAGAGACAAGTCTTGTCCGTCACCTACACTCACCTACACCTACAGAGCGTAGGTGAGTTGCCTCCCTTGAATTGCCACGCTCGACGCCATTGCCACGGAGATCCCGGCGGCGAGTGTCGGCACCCCAACAGCTGACTCTCTACGCTCAAGACACCGGGCTCGACGCCATCGCCACGTAGAACCAAGCCACACGCTCCGCTTGCAAGTGCGTTCAGCCCTCCCACAAACGGCCCTCTTAAGGACCTCTCTTTCTCTCGAGAGAAAGTAATCAGTCAGACTCAGGTCGTTCTGTTTCTTTTTCTTTGTCACCGTCAAAATAGTCTGACACCGGCTCACCACCTCTACACTGGCTCTGAGCAGCGTGAGAGGAATGTCGCACTATGCTCGCGCCGAACATGTTTCAGTAACCAGCACTCCAACATTTCAGTTTATTGCTGCTATGTTTGTGTTTTTAAAACAAGTTTTGCTCGTTATGTGGAAGCTAGGACTTGCTCTAGTTTTCCGCAACATGTTCGCGACATGGACAAATGATATTAACGAAACCCGTATACGTAACAACAGCAATAGCAGCTAAGAAACAAACAAGAGCCCTCGCTAGATTGAATGTAGACGAATTTGTCAGTGTAATAGACTGTATATAACCATTCATCAATCTGGAATTGTTATTTGAATGAATTTCATAAAAGGGACCACGTTGTCTTCGTCGTTATCGTCATTACCGTCGTCGTTATCAGCGTCAGCATCATCAGCACCTGTATCATCGTCATCCTCCCACATCACCAACATCACCACCATCATCATCATCTCTACCACCACCACCACCACCATCACCTCTACCATCACCACCACAACCACACCATCACCTCTACCACCACCACCACAACCACACCATCATTTTTCTTTTTAGCTAGGATAATTTGTAAGATAGGCAGGAATGTCTAAAATGTCATCCTTTAAAACGAATCGATCAATCAATCAATCTCTCCCTCGCTCTCTCTTTCTCTCTCTTTCTCTCTCTCTCTCTCTCTCTCTCTCTCTCTCTCTCTCTCTCTCTCTTCTTCCTCTCTCTCCCTTCCCTCCTTCACCCCCCACCCCCACTCCCTGCCTCTAACCTTTATGCATTTCCGCACTCCTGTGAACATAGAAAACTTGTCGCAGCTTTCAAGTGGAAATCCTTTTTACTACTACGAAATATGAACAAGTCATTACCAGGCACGACTTATGTGTTGTATGCACTTTTTGAAAGAAAATTTGAATGAGGCAAACTTTGACAGACATTTATTTGAAATTTTAGAGTGCTAACGCAGAGGTACACTTTTGATCACTTACTTCATTACTTCTACAGGGATGGCGAACCTTCTGTACATCGCTTTTAAAAGCTGTGCGATAGGACAGGATGATGTTGCCCTGGCAGCCTTGCTCCTGCGTGAAGAAGAATAGCGGAAGATTTAAATACGGTACCGTCAACCGGGGTGACAAAGGTCACTTCAAGAGAGAAAAAAAATTGGTCACACTTTGGATGCTTATGGAAAACCTTTTCTACTGGTTTTGTTGATATTTTTCCTGATGTATTGTATGTATGTATTAGCTTTTATAATGCGCTATTCTCACGCCGAGGCATGCTCAAAGCGCCCACAATTTGTCTTAAACAAAAAGGTCTTAAGTTTTTTCCGGAAGCTGGCCAGGTTTTCTGACCTCCTCAATTCCTCTGGGGCCGCATTCCAGAATCTTGGACCAGTGTATGAGAAGGCTCTCTCTCCGAATCCCTTTAGGTGTTTCGAGGGAGCACAGAGAAGAAGTCTCCCTGATGATCGGAGAACTCTCGACGGTTTATGGTCTTGTACAAGATCAGAAAGATACTGTGGAGCAGCACCTGAAACACACTTGTACACATTGCACAAACACTTGCGCTGAATGCGATCTTTGATGAGCAGCCAGTAAAGGGACTCCAGAACCAGCGAGACGCTTGCCACCCTGGGGGAGCGCTTCACTAGTCGTGCGGAAATGTTTTGGAGCCGCTGGAATTGTCGTATCTGATACTGATTCGCTCCAGGGCCTATATGTACACGATCGCACATAGCCTTTCACTGCACTGACGAAGGAGCCTACTTGGCCCCGAAAGCTCTGCAATAAATTTCTGAAGTTGGCAAGAGTCTCCCTACTTCTTTTGTCTCACCTATCAGTCCAACACCGGCCTCCTTTTTTCAAGACTGATTCGCTCCAGTAAGAAGACTGTTACAATAGTCCAGCTTTGATAGGACCAAGGATAGCACCAGGGTCGCAGTAGTCCTCTCCGTCAAGCAGTGTCTGATGCTCCGAATTCGTCGGAGATTCAAGTGAGCAGATGACGTCACCTGACGAATGTGGGGTTCTAGGGAAAGATGCTTGTCAAATTTCACACCTAGATATTTGAATTCCATCAATCATTCATTTTTTGGATGTTCTGCCTTAAAATAGAATCGCAGGGAATACATTTTGTACAAGACATTAACAAGGAATACAAGTGGCCTAAGTCACCTAAGGGGTTTACTAAGTTTTAGTATGAATGTATCCACTTCTTTTTTAATAAACGTATTGAAACTTTGAATATATATATCTAAAAAAGGTTTTAGCACGAATTTCACTTACCGGCCTATGTCAACCCCCTACAAAGCTCATCAAAAAAGAAAACCATTTTTTAATCAAAAAGTTACTGAACTCTTTAAATCCACCAGTCCCCGCAATATAAACCCCCAACTATAACATTTGAGTAATATCTGGAGACACTGCATGACAAGAGTGCTCCAAAAGCGGCCTCAATCACTCCGTTTGACGGTACCTCGCTTCTCTTTCAAGCAATTTGACCACAAAAGGCAAGATATAACTTTACATTTGGAGAACAAAGGCCTTCCTCGTTTGTGTAGAGCTCTTAGTCTACCAGAAGAAAATCAATACGGTACGGTACAAAAACGGTCTCAAAGCGTTAGATTGAGAAACCCTTTGCATTCTTCTGAGAAGGTTTGTATATCCGTATACGGTACATGTACTTATTCGATTTGATCCCTTACTTTGGTAGGAGCAAGACCTTGCTTTCTCTTATTGTCACTCAAATTATACACACTCTGTACAAGCACCTCCTTCCTAATCCAAAGCAAAAACGGTTGAAACCAGCCGACTTGAGAAGTTACGCTGATGCAGTTGCAGCCAAAAGTGCACCTTTGAGCAACTGCTGATTATTCATCTATGGCACTGCAAGAGCCATCTGTCGGCCCACATTCAACCAGAGGGGTTCAGTGACCACAAGAGGGTACACTGCTTGACTGTTCAAGCCATCGTGGTGCCAAATGGCTTGATAGCACATGCCCACGGCCCCTTAGAAGGCCGCTGCCATGACAGTGGCATTTTGGCAGAATCCAACATCTTGCCGGATGTCCAGGCCAGCATGAATGACCAGAATGGATGACCATATGTTCTGTATTGTGACCCTAGCTATCCTCTTCGTAGCCACATAACCAATCCATTCCATTCCGCACCTATTTTTAACAAATGACGAATTGTTTGACCCTGTCGCATTCAAACACCTTAATTACTGCTGAATCTAGTCAAAGTATTTGGATATAGAGCGAGTGTTTGGGGCTATTGTGTTTGTCATGAATATAATTATATCCTCTCACATATTTGTTTTGAACGCCAGCCAAGTGAACATTGACACCAGTCCAGAGAAGTGTCTGCTTTAAGTCTGTTCTTAACTGACAATTAAATATTGGCTAATATTCACCAAGTCTTGGCAAATTACTTATTGGCCAACATTCGGCAAAATTTCGGCAATTATTGTGCCAAATCTTGGAAAATCTTTAACTTCTTAATAGCTTGATGAAACGAAAGCAATATTTTGCAAAGAAAGGACATTTGCAATATGGCATCGATTGACATCATGCCCATACTGTAAGTGTACAATGGCTGTAAATGAAAACGAAGCGACTTTTTTTCCGCCATTGTGCCAAGTCTTGGCGAAAACCAATTAAGAACCGAAACCCTTGACAACATATTCAGCGAACATATCCCAAGACCCGGCAAACACCAGTTAAGAACCGGTTTTATCATTCTGTGCAACAGAAAGCTATCATGTTGTAGTCAGGGTATTACGGAACAGAGCACAGGTGGCAAAGATATGTACAGGTAGACGTGGTGACATATATTTTCACTTCTTCTCCATCATCAGATGCATCTACATCTGATTCATGAGTATTTTCTCCCTCGGCTGCATCAGTAGCACGGACATTTTCTTCCAATCCTTCGCTCGTATAGTCTTCAGAATCGGTGCTGCATCCTGGGACCTCCATTGCGGAGTTATGAGAGAAACAGGCTGGGCATCGCTCGATCGGCGGAACGGTCACTTCCCCAGGAACCTGAGATGCCACACATATCCTCGAGTCTCTGTCTTGGGTAAGATGGATGAATGGATGCAGTTTTACGGCATATCAGCCATTGTAGACTAGACTATGTAAGGTCACGGATCCCGAACATTGCTAGAACAGCTTAGTGTAAAAACGAGCCGTGTCACAATATCTCTAGGTATACGCCTTTTACGAATCGCGTTGGGAGACGCAGTGGGTGTATTCTAACCCCCAACCCACAGGGGGTGTATTCTAACCCCCATCCCACAGGGGGTGTATTCTAACCCCCATCCCACAGGGGGTGTATTCTAACCCCCAACCCACAGGGGGTGTATTCTAACCCCCAACCCACAGGGGGTGTATTCTAACCCCCAACCCACAGGGGGTGTATTCTAACCCCCAACCCACAGGGGGTGTATTCTAACCCCCATCCCACAGGGGGTGTATTCTAACCCCCAACCTACAGGGGGTGTATTCTAACCCCCAACCCACAGGGGGTGTATTCTAACCCCAAACGCACAGGGATATCTTTGGCAAAATGATATTCTGTACTCTCCGCCCAAGCGATGAGGGGATGTCTGTGACAAAAGTGAAAGCATGGGACAATTTTCGGTGGGAACTTTTCACCTTAAAAAGTGGAAACAGAGCTGGTACTTATATGTTTATTCTTCCTTTGTCATTTTGTGTGAATTTTGTTCTGGAGTGAAAATAAGGAACAAATGGGGCAGGCGAGCGACCAGTGAAGAGTTGAGTAGATTATTTTGAGACCCAGGTAGCGACGGAAGATCACTAGATCAAACATTCTTGCCATCAACAGTGGAACTAAGAATTAATGAGCTGCAGATTGTGCATGTTTTAGTCTTCTCACATGAATCGTCATTGATGATAGGTTTATCTCAAATTATCAAGAAATTAATAGGCTTGCTTCAAGAAGTAGATCGGCTGAGATCACCGAACACAATGAAGTGACTGTGTACCTCGTCACAACATCCTGAACTCATTCTAGACATTCATGCTTGCATAATCGGAACTGTTCGTGTGTGTGTGTGTACATTACATTTATTAAAAGTAGCATGTACATGTAGATGGAACTATTATTTCTTTTTTTTGTGGACTCGCACTTTAGAAGACGTTCGCAAATACAATGAAATAATGAGCTGCTTTGAATCAGTTCATAGATGTAGTAGAACTTCTGGGTTGGTCGCTTGTCATAGGGAAAACAGCTTTGTGTGCTTGCTTGTGTGTGCACGCAAGCACGCGAGCGCGTGTGTGTTTTCAAGCGTGAGCATATGTATGCGTTTATGAGTGCATGCCTCTGTGTGTGTGTGTGTGTGTGTGTGTGTGTGTGTGTGTGTGTGTGTGTGTGTGTGTGTGTGTGTGTGTGTGTTTAACAGAGGGAGAGAGAGAGAGATGTGCTTGAGATGCACAGACTTGAAAACGTGTCTGTATTTCAAATGAAGTGGTGCGTTGGTTCCTGGGTGTGCTCTCTGAAATCCCTGATTTAAAAGTATGCAGAAGTATTAAAGTACTCTTGTCTAAATATAGCAAACTTTGAAGAATTAATAATCTGATTTTAAAGACTTGAATTACTTTCATTGCATGAATGCGAGAGATATGATTGATTTGTTTGGTAACGAATGCATATTTCATCAAAATGTGTTGGTTTCTTTTTTTTGCAAATGTAATCTCGACATTCATTTATTTTCCTGTCATGTGTTGAGTTTACTTGTACAATATTAATAAAAAAATTCTACATTCAATGTAAGATTTACCTTTTTATATTATACCTTTGTGATTTGAAATATGGCTTTGTTGACGCATGGAAGTGATGACGGAAAAGAACGTTGCAAATTTACCATACATGAAGAAAACTGTAGTTGTATGACACTAAATGCTACGCAGTCCATGGACAATTTAACTCAAGCTAGTAGAAAGGCGCGTTTCCAGCGTCGCACGCACACACACACACACACACACACACACACACACACACACACACACGCACATACGTACATACATATACACACATACACTCTTACAAACACACATATACACACACACATACACACACACACACACACGCACACACACACACACATATACACGCACACACACACACACACACGCACACACACACACACACACGCACACACGCACATACGTACATACATATATACACATACACTCTCACACACACGTATACATACATATAAACACACATACACTCTTACAAACACACATAAACACACCCACACACCCACACACACACACACACACACACAAACACAAACACACACGCACACACACATACATACACATGTCCTCATGTAAGCACAGACGAGTTAGCAATCTGGAATGTTAAATGCCAACTATTTCCATTTTCATTGCTGAGAACTTTCTTAGTTCACGGGGAACCGATATGTAGTGGGGCAGTATCATGCGTGTGTAGGTCTGCATCCGTTTCATGCAGTAAGCTGGACCATACCAATGAAAAATACGTCCAAGGTGAACATTCACATGGATTATACACCACAGCAAACAAGAAGACTGATTATTTTGTGCATTTTATTCAAATAATTATGTGTGCTTTTTACACAGACGGACGTCTAATTCAAACATATTTACAATATGTACATTAGGAACCCCATTCTTTTGGAGTGCCTCATAAAATGAATAAAAATAATACCTCACATGCATTTGCTCTGAAAACACACAGTCGCTTTAATGTACAAGTGATTACTCGTTTCATTTAATTGAAATCAGAGTATCTACTCACAAAGTCATAATCAATCAGACTTCGAAGAACAGGTGAAAACAAACGTTGATGTTATGATATGAACACATTTCAATGATTGAAGAAACGTGATACCGAAAGTTTCATTGAATCAGAGAAGACTATTTCATTGGAGGTCACTTCTTCATATTTCCAACAATATGTTGAAAGGCTGCGTTTTGAAAAAATCTGAGATCGTCAATAATGACTAAAAAATACTGACAACACTATCATGACAGACGACGTCAGTTCGTGAGGTATTCGCAAAGATGAACACAATTGTTCACGTGTGGAAAGTGAACTCTGTACAAAACGGTGATGGATGGGTGAGTCAATCTGAATGTGTATTTACAATGACTGCGGTGACAAATGAAAGCACGCGAGAAAAAAGCCACACGGCGATGTAAGTGAAAATGTCATGATCCTTGCGTCGTAGGTTCATTGGCCCTTCGACAATGCTTCCTTTGTTTCAAAAAGCTCTTCAGATGTGTCTCCAGTCTGCATAGGCACAGTTCACAATAACATTGAAGAAGGCAGAAATTAATGAGACACTTAAACCCTATTTTCTCTGCTCTGTGCCGTCGGAAAGATTCTACTAAGTTCTAGTTAAGACTCAAAATTTGGCACGTAACTTTTACTACAGTAACACAATGGGTATTACTTTTCTAACTGAAGACATAGATATCAAGAGTACTTTGAACCCTGTACTCTTCCACTGTTTTTTTACTTTAATGTCTACGACAGTCCGACTGCAAGATCTCTGCTGACGATTCACTCATGCAACACATAAATCCATGAAAGTTTCACACTGCCAATAAAGTCTGACCATTGTACCGCCTTTAGGACCCGCAGCCTTCCCTTGCCTTCCTTCCCTTGCCTTCCTTCCCTTGACTTCCTTCAGTTGCCTTCCTTCCCTTGCCTTCCTTCCCTTGCCTTCCTTCCCTTGCCTTCCTTCCCTTGCCTTCCTTCCCTTGCCTTCCTTCCCTTGCCTTCCTTTCCTTGCCTTCCTTTCCTTGCCTTCCTTCCCTTGCCTTCCTTCCCTTGCCTTCCTTCCCTTGCCTTCCTTCCCTTGCCTTCCTTCCCTTGCCTTCCTTCTCTTGCCTTCCTTCCCTTGCCTTCCTTTCCTTGCCTTCCTTCCCTTGCCTTCCTTCCCTTGCCTTCCTTCCCTTGCCTTCCTTCCCTTGCCTTCCTTCCCTTGCCTTCCTTCCCTTGCCTTCCTTCCCTTGCCTTCCTTCCCTTGCCTTCCTTCCCTTGCCTTCCTTCCCTTGCCTTCCTTCCCTTGCCTTCCTTCCCTTGCCTTCCTTCCCTTGCCTTCCTTCCCTTGCCTTCCTCCCCTTGCCTTCCTTCCCTTGCCTTCCTTCCCTTGCCTTCCTTCCCTTGCCTTCCTTCCCTTGCCTTCCTTCCCTTGCCTTGTACCCTGAGCTCCAGGTGGAGCCGTCGGGGCGCCTTCCTGACACGCTGCCTGTCAGTCTGCTCCAGCTGTTGCGGTCACGTGTCAGTGCCTGGGTCTCCGCAAATGGGTTTTCTGTTTACTCCTCAATACTGTCTGCCCATTGCCTCCTCAGGTCATCTCTCTTTCTCCTCACCTCCACTGATCCATGAAGAATGGTCTTTGCAAGGCCACAGGATCTTATGACGTGGCCAGACCATAAGAGGGTGTTTTTTTTTAATCTCACTCTTGTGAGGAGGTTTTCACGAGAGCCAGAGTAGTTCTTGACCGTGCTGCGGACCTGTTCAGTAAGTGTTCACAGAAGGAGTTGCGAAATTCATTGTTCTGCGTAGTTTCAAGCAAGCACAAACTGGAGAACGCCATCAATGGGAAAAGGTAGCCAGGCCCGCTGATGTGATGTCCAAGCTTAGAGACCATATCGGTATGCAGTCATCTTCTTCATGACAATAGCTGTGGACAGTTCGAATCTGACTGACAAGATCAACACTGTCCTCTTTGACAAAGCACGTTTGGATTTCAGTGCATTTGTATTCTTTAGGAAAACACCTCGCAAGTTAAAGTATTCGGGCCTTCGTGAAATGTCAAAGAAATGCATGACTACTGATCATTTAACCGTTGAAGAGGAGTTTGTTTTTGACTACAAAAAAACTGACCTCGGATTCATTCCGAGGAAGTGTAGGACAACAGAAACGGACGAAATCAATGACCTAAGTCACATTGTTTATCACAGACCAAAAGAATGTCCATCCGCTAGCAAACCAGAGGCTGTAGCGTAACGAATCTCTGCACTCGACAGTCACTCCCCCAAGCCACTTCACAGCAAAACGAGGACTGCCAAGGAAGACACGACAAGGGACCACAGGAACCTAAGAGGCGACGCAGAGCTGAAGTTGAAGAGGGACTTATCATTAGAGTCCCTGACGGGGTGCTGTTTGCGAGTGTCCTCAAGCTCTAGGGTCGTGTTGACTGTGCCAGTGAAGAGAGGCGGTTGGCCATTGTTGGGGTCAGCAGAGGACGAATTGAGGTTGGCGTCACCTTTGCCCTCCTCTGCATCACTCTCTCCTTCCTTGGCCCCCGACAGGCCCTGGCTGCTTGGCGCCCACTGATCTGCACCCTCCTCCAGACGGCCTTCGCTCTTTGACTCGCCTTCCTGGGCGGACTTCCTGGGCAGGGCCTGGTGCAGCACTTCCTCGGCGTCCTCCTCTACGATGACCTTGGAGATGACGCGTTCCTCCACGTCCTTAGGTTCCCGCGGCCAAATGATGGCGTCGTCCTTCAGGTTGGGAATCAGCCTCAGTACCTCCTCGCGCTCGTCGTCGTGGAGGTGGGTCAGGTCCATCCCTGGCCGCTGCTGTTTGGAGATGAGAACTTTCGGAGTGAAGCGTGGGGCCTTGAAGTTTGGTCGAGACGAGGGAGTGGTCTTCACCCGGTTGGTGCTTGTCGTCTTCTGCTTCTGCCAGTCTAGGCCAGGGGAGAGAGGGGGAGTGACTTTCGCCCCCTCTGTTTTGGATGTCGAACCGACACTGGATGCCTGGATAGCCGTGACTGCAGTTGGAACTTTCACCTGGGTCGTCGTCGCGGTGAAGGCGTTCTGGGAAGAAGCGAAACTCTTCTGCGAACTCGGCTTTGTGGCGGCTGTCTTGGTTGCCGTGACGGTGAATTCGTAGTTGTCTGTCCACGTTGGCTTTTCGTTGGGAGATTGGACTGCTTTCGTGTCCTTGACGTCTTTGCGTGCGTCACTCGCTGCAGTGCTGGTAGTGGCCATCATGGATGTGTTCCCATCCGACTTTTTGTCGTGAATGGACTTCGTAGTTGCAGCGCTCTCTGTCTTTAAGTCTCTGCTGGCGGAAACCTTCCCACTGGCCGTGGAGGTCTGTATGGACGGCCGCAGGTTTTCCTTCTCAATCGAGGCCGCTGAGGACGAGTCTTTCTTACTGGCTGGGCTGGAGAGCAACTTTGAGTTGTCCATGCTGGCTTTGGGATCGACGAACGTCCTCTTCGTTGCTCGCCTCTGAGCCATGATGTCCAGGTCATTGGAAGGAGGGGCGTACGGGCTCTTCATCTCCGTCTTCTTGAAGACCTTCTCTTCATCAGAGCTCTGCGACTGGGGACCCGGCTGAGGGCGAACGGACGTCGACCCCACCTGACGGTTCTTCCCGTCCAGAGTGAGGAAGACGGGGAGGGACTTGAGCTGACTGCCTCTCTCCTGTCCAGGGCCGCGAGGTGGGTAGGCCGTGCCAGATGTTGTGCGGAAGAAGTCCTTGTCGTGGACCTCGGCGCCCTGTCGAGACGTGCTCTTCGTGGTTTTCATGGGTCCTTCGAGGATGCTCATTTTTGCCGTCGTCTCCATTTCGTTTGCTGGCCTCGTCTGGAACATAGGCCTGGACTTTTGTCCGATCAGCGCGATTTTCCTGGGACGCTTGTGATGCATGCCTGGTTCGAAAGGAGAATTTTCGCCATTCCTGTCATTTTCGCTTGACGCCCTAGGGGTGGATGATTTTTCCTGCTCTGCTGTTTTTGAAGATTTGTCTTTGTCCCCATTCTTCTGCACATCAGAGGTTGCCTTGATGTCTTTTTTAGAGCTTGTCAGGGAATCGCTCTTGTCGCTAATGTAATTCGTTTCTGGTTTTTCCGTCTGTTGTGACTTTGTGTTCAGCTGGGCGTCTTTTTGTTCGGATTTCTTATCATCTTTATTGTCCTTGCTCATCTGCTTCTTCTTCTCAAAGGCCGTAGCTTTTGTAGACGTCACGGTAGTGGATTTGTTTCCCTCCCCGGTCGGTGTGGTGTTAATGTTTCTGACGGGATGGGTGATGATGGAGGAATCGACTTTTCCCACCTTGCCGGATTTGGGTGTATTCTCTGCTGTCTGCTCCTTCTTTTCTGCATGCTTATCTTTGCCACGTCCTGCGGATGTTTCATGAGTCTTCTCAGGTTCAGCTTTTGGGAAGCCAGTCTTGGTGGAAGTGACAGAATCCTCCAGAATTTGAGAGCGCGGGGTCCAGGCGTCGAAGCGAGCGGAGGGACTGTAACCCGAGTACCAAACGCCTGTCTCCGGAGACTGTTGGGACTGAAGCCGCTTCAGGGGCGCACTGGCGTTCTTAGACTCTCCCACCAGGTCCTCTCTGTAGAACTGCCAGTCGATGTTAGTGGTGGGGGTGACCTTAGGAGTGGCCACCTTGTCGTCGTTGTCGCCCGGACCTCGACGGGAAACAGGATTCTGGACAAAGTCTCTGTCCACCTGGTTCTCAGCAATCTTTGGGCCAGACCTAGGATTTGAAGGCACAGGATGGGTGATGATGCTCGGGCTTGTGCTTATCTCAACCTTGCCTCTATTCTTGACCTGCTTAGGCTTCTGGATCATGTTGTCGTTCTTGTTGCTGTCCTTGTTGTTGATGTTCACCTTAACGATATGTCGGGGACGTTCCTGGGCCGCTGTTTGGATCATTGGAACACTGTCGGTCTTGCCGTCAGTTTGAGTGGTCACTGTCTGGGTGGAAGAATGAGAGCTCTTGGTCCCCTGGGCAACTTCAGTGCTGGTCTGCAAAGACTGCGACGTAGACTGAGAAGCGATGGTCGTGGCCTTGTCAATGGACGCAGTTGCACTCTGAGTCGGCTTCATGTCCCAGTGATTCTTGCTCTCTCCTTCATTTAGAAAGACAGACTTGCCTGCAGGACTGTTGGGCAGGTTCACTTCTATCTCTTTCTTGTTTTCACCCATTTTTAGAGCCTTCTGAGATAGCATGGAGCCGAGGTCTTGGAAGAGAGGCCGCACCCATGGTTTCATGCGAGCCATTTCCTCGTATTCTTCGGGTCCCTTGATGTCAAAGCCATGGAGCGTGGGGTAGAGAGTGGTCGTGGGTATGGTGGATGGGGTCGTCGGTTGAGTGGTTGTAGTGGTTGTTGGAGAGGTAGCGTGGGTCGTGGTGGTGTTTGGAGATGGGACGTGCTGCTCCAGAGATCTCACAGCTTGTGCAGTCGATGGTTTCGATGGAGACGTCAGCGAGAAGGTCGTCTTTTGTTGAGCAGTCGTCAGACGCATGTTACTCTGCACATTTCTGCCCGGAAGACTTCCGTCACGTGACGCGGATGAAAAAGACGGTGCAGGGACGACGGTTTTTTCTGGAGTGGAAGCTGCCTTCTTCAAATCGAATTTCCCTGGAGCCTTCTTCACGTCTGTGACTTGAGCGGCTATCTCCTGGGTCCCAACTTGGAAGCGATGAGTGTCTCTTTCCGGGGGAGCGTAGGGAGATCTGAAGCGTTTGTCATTTGAAGTGTCCCTCTCGCTGGCGTGAACGTCAGGAGATCCGGGTGCTGAGACTGACGTTGGACTGGAGGGCTCCTTAGCTTCCTTCGTGGAAGAAGTTGAATGGAAATCTGTAGGTGCAGCATAGGTCTTTCTGGTGGTTGTGGTTGAGGCCTGAGTCGTCGTTGTCGTGGGGATGGTGGTGGTGCTGGTCTTGCTGGTGATGCTGGTCGTGCTGGTCGTGCTGGTC
>JAWQFJ010002510.1:10000-12500 GCA_034096865.1 Theodoxus fluviatilis | reverse complement strand
AAAATGGAACCAAAGAGTGACCGCCACGTATTCTATTTATTTCCATGTCTACCAGGGTTTTGAGATGGTAAATTTGAGTTCAAAAGGGTGACATTCAAAAGTACACTGGACAGAAAAAACCCTGTTTGTGTTGACTTGAATTTGGATAGAGTCAGTTAAGTACTGAATCAAAACTGAAGTAGTCATGACGGTTAATGACTTAACACTGGAAAAGTCAGGAGAGTACTTGACTCGACGCTATGAAAATCAGATAGGTTCGGACGTTACACCGGGAAAATCAAGCTAGTCCCGGCTCAGCACTGATGAAATAAGGATGAGCACTGACATGAATTGGAAAAGTCTACTCAAAACTGATGAAGATCAAAGGATGCTAATTCGAAATTGGAGAAGTTAGCCTAGTATTGACTCAACACTAATGAAGTCAGGTGGGTGCTGACGTGAAACTGCAGAAATCAAATGGGTACCACGACAAAACTGAAACCGGTAAGATGGTAACTTGAAGAGGAAGAAGAAAGTAAGTCGGGTCGGTGTTGGCTCTAAATTCGAGAGATGACAGTGAAGAAAGGCGTGGAAACGAAAGACCAGGCTGGGAACTGACCTGCGTCGATGACCTTGGTGGAGACACAGTGGTTCTGGCGGCAGTTGATGAAGACAGGTCCGGTGCTGACGGCGTCGGGGCGAAGTTCACACTCGCGGTCATTGCCCACACCACTGCACCAGTAGCACAACAGGCCGGCCGCCGCTGCAAAAGAAACACGATCTGTGTCAGTCCACGTCAGCGAAATCCATACAGCTCCGCGGTCATTCTGTGAATCCGTTTCGCCAGTAGGCAAAGTCTCTAGTGAACTAGACTGCTCCACGGTGTCACTCTGGGAATACGTAGGTAGCTGAAACACGATTCGGCATGATTTTCTAAGTTGAGATTAATACGTTGTCTGGGTTAGAAAATCTGTCGAGTAGTAAGATAACGCATTTCGGCTATCTCAGGTTCTTCGTATTTTGTTATCATTCGCTCATTTTTTTTAAGCGATCATGTTTGATAAATATATTAAATTAATTACCATTCTGCCTGCATTAAGATTTCATTGTGGTGGGAAGTGTTAGTTTTGTAGAATATTTGTCTCTCAATTCCTCCCACTGCCTTACCTAACAACCCTTTCCGTCAAAATTTTATTTTATTGGAATGCTTTAATTAATAATAGCTTCCTTGTTGTATATGATTTTTGTAGAAAGTCATGTTAATTTGGTGATAATCATTAGTCTTCGGCAAGCATAATTCTTATACTGCCATGAAAAGTATTTTACTTGTAATACACATGTATTTATATAAATTTAGCACTTCCTCTGTTGAATGACAGTCTCAACGGAATCGATTTACTAATGAGACCAAAAACCACCACGAATGTGCAATTGGTGATATGATCTGTGACCCTATTACCAGCAAACACCTGTGGATATTCCCGAAGATTGCCAAACATGAGGCAACCCTAGGAAAACCAGCGCTTAGTAGTCACATTGCAAGGGACATTACTCTTCGCGCCCTGTGCTGAGATACATCAAAGATCCTATAATAGGGTCTTTGGATACATGTTGGAACCTATGCCGGGTGTACTGAAAGAAGCCGTGGCAGACATTTGTACCTCACAGCAAGGGTGCATTGTGGGATTTCCTATTCTGTATGGCGTTTACCTAGGAAGAGGAGGAAGCATGCATCGACGTCACCATGTGCGCTGGTCTTTGCATGTAGGCCTACATGAGTTTTTGTGTGTGTATATACGTACGTACGTACGTGTGTGTGTGTGTGTGTGAGTGTGTGTGTGTACGTGTGTGTGTGTGTGCGCGCGCGCGCGAGCGTGTGTGTGTGTACGTGTGTGTGTGAGTGTGTGTGTGTGTGTGTGTGTGTGTGTGTGTGTGTGTGTGTGTGTGTGTGTGTGTGTGTGTGTGTGTGTGTGTGAGTAAGAACAAGCGCCAGCGCAAACGCAAGCGAGATAGAGAGAGAGAGAGAGAGAGAGAGAGAGAGAGAGACAGGGAGAGAGACAGAGACAGAGAGAGAGAGAGAGACAGAGAGAGAGAGAGAGAGAGAGAGAGAGAGAGAGAGAGAGAGAGAGAGAGAGAGAGAGAGAGAGAGAGAGAGAGAGAGAGAGAGAGAGAGAGAGAGAGAGACGGACAGACGGACGGACGGACGGACACACAGACAGACACGCACACACACACACACACACACACACACTCAAACGCACACACACACAGACACAGACAGAGAGGGAAGCAGAGATAGAGACAGACACCGAGAAACAGAGACAGACAGAGACAGAGAGGAAAACAGAAACAGAAACAGAGGCGGAAACAGAGACAGACACCGAGAGACAGTGACAGAGACAGAGACTGAGACAGAAACCGAGAGACAGAGAGAAGGGGTGGAGGGATTGGTGTGTGTGTGTGTGTGTTGGAGGAAATGATAAAAATTTACTTCTGCACGAGCAAAAATGGGACAACATTA
>JAWQFJ010002509.1:10395-62619 GCA_034096865.1 Theodoxus fluviatilis | reverse complement strand
TTTACCAAGCACACCACAAATACTCTCCCATGACCTGCGCAGGTTCTGACAGTTCCTTTTTAGTGGGCTGAAACGCCATGTTCTGAGTTGCTGAACACAAATGACGTCATCAATAGTTCAATGGTCATAATGTTGCCATTAAAAAATTCTCTTTTGGTCACGTGGATACCATCTAAAAGAAGAAACAGTATAACCTAAAAGGGTTACAATGGGATTGTCCCTAGAGTGAAACTGTGTCCTTTCCACCAAATTTCATTTAGGATCCATTTTTGAACTTTTAACTTTAAGGTTATTTTTCTAACTAAGGGTAAAACGTAACCTCCTAGTGCAGAGGTAAAAAGTTAGGTTGCACCTGCATCAAAGTTCCAGAGACAGCTCACCTCTATCCACCTGCTGGCACCTCGTAAAGAAGACACGATGAAGCAAACGTGTAAGCTCAACAAAGGCATGTTTGCCTCTAGCCTATGGTCACCTTCACAGACCTGTTGACCACTACCTGAGCTAGAGAGTATTAAAAACAAACTTCACTCCCTCCTGCCTACACCAGTCACCAGGCTAAGTCTGTTTTTTTGGTTTGTTTGCGTCCTGTCCTGATGAAGAGGTTGATACTTGAAACGCTGACGTCCTGCTTTGGTCTTGTACATTAAAGCCTGGAGCAGTAACCTTGGTTGTTCTCAGGATTTATAAACTATAATAAAGCGTCCACAAGGTACTTTTTGCGCTTGCCTGTGCACAGGTGTGCATGCCCTGTATCATGCTGACTGCTACACTGGCCTGCAGGCTGTGTAGTGGAGAGATGTCAGATCTACATGACTTCAGGTGGCTATTTGTCAAACCTGGGTCACTTGCTTCCTGACAGTCTGCCTAAGTCCTAGTTATAACAGAGACTGTAGTCAACTGGTCAAAGTGATACAAACTACGGGCAAATCATGGTTGTAAACAGGTCTGTTCATCCCACCGCAAGTCCACCCGTCTCACCTGCTGCTACCCTTCCTTGGCTCCTTGGGACTGCCCCCGGGTGGGGTACATGAGAGATCCAGAAAATTCAGCAATCAGTAAGTCCAGCTGGCTATGGTGGGCAATGGGCAGTTTTGGCCACACATGTGATGTATGAAGTGTCTCAGTGTGAAAGTGGTTTTGTCCTTATCAAGAAATGAATGAGGCATCCAACTTGTTCAACATTTACTGCTACACAGGTCTGACTAAGATGAACATGGCTGCTAAAATTGAGAACTATGTTCTCAAGTAGAGAATGCCACAGGACCCTAACTCTTCCATGCTAGAAAGTAATGATACAGGACATTCACCATTTATAACAAAATTAACACTAATTAGTTTAAGTGAAATGAAACAATAATTTAGAAAGTTACATTTCATTTCTCAACAAATAATGTGCATACCTCAAAAAAGGTCTGAAATTATAGATAAGGTAGTGACTAGATGAGGTTATAAGAATATGAAGTCCACATGTATACTACTGTACTCCAGTAAGGAGGCAAATCTTTCTCCTGAACAAAAGTGTATCAAACCCATTATACATGTGTGCACGTCCACAATACTGGCAAATGAATGTGTGACAGGCAGGTGGAAAATAGCAATGGTGAATAGCAATGGCGGCCAGCTTGGGTGATGGATTTCCGAGAATGCTTGTGGTCACGATTTGAGTGAATTATCAATAAAAGAGGCATTATTTCACAACACAAGTCCTTTGAGCATTATTTCAACTATTCTAGAAATTGTTATTAACCAGATTATGAGTCGGATGGACCGCCGAAAGCAACAACCCATGTGCGCAGCATGACGTAAGTTACTTCTGCAGCAAGCAGAAACGAAGCCTTTTAATTGGTCAAAAATAGCGTGTAAAGGTCAGAAGACATGCGCAAACGGTGTAAACAAGCCCGAAAGACAAGGTGAAGGTTGCCTGTGTGGTTTAAAGCAGAAATGATTTTGCGACATGTTTGCTACACGAGTAGAAAACGTAAGTTACCGGTGGAAACGATCGGAACCGACTTCAAAGATAAGCTCTATCACAGTGTATTATCTATGTGCGTTCATTATCTTTTTATTTCTTTCGATTGTGAAATGAATGAAACACAATCATGACTTTGATTTTCTGCAATTTTACCACTCGGTGTGTTGTTCAATTGTTTTTCTTCTCCCATGGCGCGACGGAAACCAAAGTAACGAACGCATTGCTCTTTTTTGAGTGGCCAATACTGTTACTTTTCTTCTAGAAACCCAGTTTTTAATAGCATGAGTAAAAAATATGGTGTTGGAAATGCATATTTTCACCAAAGATTCGCCTTTTGAATGCATCTCAAAGAAGAACTCGAGCAAACAAAATCTGCACTCGCCTAATGTCACACTTACCGGCGCCATTTTGTTCACAAGCAGTGCCTTTATTTCGTTTTTGTGAACCTCATGGTACCGAAATGAAACATATAAACACGCAGACTCTAAGAAAAACATTTCATGAAGCTATATCATCACAAATCATGCCCATCTGGAGCTTTTAAGACTTTAGGAATCATAATTTTGTGAGGGCAACCAGCATTTCCGCCATTTTTGCCAGTATCGTGGACGTGCACATGTATGTAAGTTACTAAGTATTCCCTCAGCTGCTTCTAAGGTATAAAAACTTACATCATGACATCACAGCCTTTGAAAAATTGAACTGATGGATTTAAAGATATATAGGTTTGTAATTCTAGTGAAAGTGCATTGCTTATGATTTAAATATCAGTTTCATAGCAGGCAAGCTGAATGAAAGACAGAAAAAAGAATGAATAAATGGATGGATGGATGGATGGATGGATGGATGGATGGATGGATGGATGGATGGATGGATGGATGGATGGATGGATGGATGGATGGATGGATGGATGGATGGATGTGCAAATGAAGTTTTCCTGACTTTCAGCCTTTGTAGGCTACACAAGCTGTTGAATACAAAATGGTGAAGGGAAATGCCGAGGGCCTATGCTATTCTTACTCCAGCCCATTCAGAGGAGCAGGCAAGATAGTTATGAACAATATGCATTATTTGGCTTTCCTCAACACTTCAGCAGTCAAAAATTAACATAACCTACAGCAAAGGAATGGTGAAAATCCGCTTAGGATTGGTTTCACCTTAACAAGGACTAGTAAAGAATAGCTTTTAAAATGGTTATAATACTAACCACAGTCCGCTGTCCACACAACCATCACAACACAGCTGCAGTAGAGTTAAGTCTAAGCAGACACTGGTATTAACTTTAATCTCCACTAGCTATCAGAGTACCACTACCATCAGGTGGGAGTAATACTCCACTAGCTATCAGAGTACCACTACCATCAGGTGGGAGCAGTGCTCCACTAGCTATCAGAGTACCACTACCATCAGGTGGGAGCAGTACTCCTCCACTAGCTATCAGAGTACCACTACCATCAGGTGGGAGTAGTACTCCAATAGCTACAGGAGGGTAAAATCAACACCACTGAATACAGTGTACTCTTTGACCTTTCTCTTTGGGATTTAATCCAACATGGGCCTATCTCCAGCCAGCTGCTATATTGACAAACGCAACTTGTTTGTCCTGGAAACTGGTCCCATGATGTTGATAGCTGGTGGAGATCAAAATTAATCCTCAACATTCTAGCAAAGGAAAGGAAGTCTCCAAGTACATCTACTTCAACGTCTACATGAGAATCAAGAGATCAGCTGCAGGAAAACAATGAAGAGTGGATGCAAGTGACTGAGGGTGCTATGAAGAATTCCCTTTGCTTCCATTGCAGTCTTGCTTCTCCCTAGATCTTGGTCTCAACTCTTCATCTTGGTCTCAACTCTTCATCCTGGTTTCAACTCTTCATCTTGGTCTCAACTCTTCATCCTGGTTTCAGCTCTTCATCCTGGTTTCAACTCTTCATCCTGGTCTCAACTCTTTATCTTGGTCTCAACTCTTCATAGGTCTCAACTCTTCATCTTGGTTTCAACTCTTCATATTGGTCTCAACTCTTCATATTGGTCTCAACTCTTCATCTTGGTCTCAACTCTTCATATTGGTCTCAATTCTTCATCTTGGTCTCAACTCTTCATCTTGGTCTCAACTCTTCATCCTGGTCTCAACTCTTCATCCTGGTCTCAGCTCTTCATCTTGGTCTCAACTCTTCATCATGGTATCACTCTTTATCTGTTGCCATGATTACCTGTTTCTTAAAGCTTCCTCAATGAAATGAAGAAAATTCTGCTCACTCACATCAACAAATAAGCAGTATTTCTCTACTCCAATTTGACTCCACTGACCCCCCAAAAAAGGGTAGGCATCACCTTCCATGAACTTGACAAGTTCTTGGCTGCAATCACTTGCATTGATCATGATTAACAGACACACAGAGATTGCAGATCAATGGTCAATGCTGCCTGAATTTTACACCCCAGGGTTCCAAGCCATGATGTTCTCCCTGGACAGATTCAGAGAAATCTACCACACACTGCTCCATGTACAAGATGAGAATGCAGAGGGCAAAGAAAAATTATAACCTTTTACTTAGCTGCTCCTGACCAAGTGCCATGCTCCTTTCTATTCTTAGTAATCTTACAGGAAACTGTCTGTTGATGAGATGGTAGATAGACTCACAGGAGTCAGGCAGTTCAATGCTTTCGATCCCAAACAGTATCACATCAAGATCTTTGGATTGTGTGATTCTGCCACAGGCTGTGATTAACATTCTCACGCTTCCTACAATCCTGAGGCAGATCAGTCTTCAGGCCAGGGAGTGCTGGCATTTGTTACTTTGCTAGTGTCATATCCTAGACAGTAGAGTCAAAGATTATAGGTTACACAAAGATAGTTCATGCCGAGCTTTTGCTCTTTGAAGTTACAAGCAGCTAAAATTGCAGCGCCCCAAGCGGCTAGCACTATGGGAGATGCTTCTGCGCATGTCCGTGAGCCTATAGTCCGTTTCAACATTGCACATTTAAAATGGTGGACATAGTCTCGCTTCGCGCAGAAAAAGCTGAATTTGGGGACACTAGAAACCCCATCCAAAGAAAATGTAAACCATGAACAGCATTAATTTATCAAAGCTGTATGTTGAATGCATCAAAAGGTATTGAAAGCTCCTACTTTTTAACAATCGAAATGCAGGTCACTCGCAGAACCACGTGTGCACGGGTCGACGTGATCGCAACGTTTGGTGACCCTGTTCTCTCTGTGTTAAAATTATTATTCTTCAAATCGGTCGAATAGTGACGTCACTCGTTCTTCAGCGTTGGTAGTTGATGACGTTATTGGAAATTTTAGAATTAGGTCCATCGCACATCTGTTGCTAGGCCAAAATTCTAGTGACAATTTACTTGAACGAAATTACCCACCTTGCTTTGTCTCTTGGAAACCTGAAGTACCAAAGCTCTGGGCGTTTCTTTCTGTTGTTGCTACAGTTAATAGCGCTGCAGTGGTCACTCGCAAACCTGTGTTTTTCCGCCATGTTTGTGCGAAGTCTCCACTAAATCCTATAATCATGTGACTAAATACAGTGCAATGTTGAAACGGACTATAGGCATCTCCCATTGGTGCTGGCCGCTTGTGGCGCAACGTGTCTCGACCCTCACGAGAATGAGCTAATGAACTATCTTGTGTAAACTATAATCTTTGGTAGAGTATCCTAAAACGTAGAGCGTGACCTACTTGCATATTATTAACATGACGTGTGCACCTGCCAAATCTTGTGATTGGACAATGCCCGCAGAGTTAACTTTCCCCCGCCCACTTTTGTTATCTTAACTGTGATTAGCGGTTGTAACAGTAAGCGTTTTATGGAATCTCGGACCCAAAGATTTGTGTCTTTGCTGCATGTGATTACACAAACATTTCTAGAGGAAAGTACCATTTGATCGGGTTAATAAGGTGAAAGAAAACTATGAAACCCTTATTTCATCATGTTAATAATATGCAAATAGGTCACGCTCTACATTTTAGGATACTCTATGGGATCTAGGATATGACACTAGCACGTGTGGGCACAGGCACAAGACCTTTCCAGACAGGTACTGCACTACCAGAAACTCCAATTTCGCCACAGAAATGTCTTTGAATTTTAAAAAATAATTTGTGCTTATTCCCAGGCCTGCATGAAATTATTTTGTAGCCTTTCAGGCAAAAGTGACTTGAAAAGTAATGGTAGTGAGGGGTGTGAATTTCCTCCGCTTCATGTTCAAAGATGTAAAAAAATCTTATTGTACTCAACATGTCAATATTTTTCAAACTGTCTGTATCTGTATTAAATACCTTATGTTTCTAACAAATGTAAGTATATATATATATATATATTATATATTATACTTACATTTGTTAGAGAACATAAGGATTTTATTAATTTAATCATATATATGTATATATTATATATGCTGGGCTATTCATTTGTGTTAGTCATTTAGGGTGGAATTGCCCAGAAATGAATGAATGAATGAATGAGAATGAATTAATGAATACTGTTACAGCCTATCGCCTTGTGGATTTTTTAAGCCATTATATCATGAGAGAGCATTAGAGCTGTTAAGAATAAGACAAAGTCACACATTTTCCTTATTATTAGCCTCTTATAAACCGTGTACGGAGATGGGGTGGGTCAATTCTTACCCCCAACACATAGGGGGATGGAACTGCCCTAGGTCACTCCTACATTGAACAATATTTAAAAATTGGAACATTATATACACAAATCCTGAATGGATCAGGCAAAAAGAAGGAATCTGGGGAAAAAGATATGCTGTTTTGTATTCTCTGCAATGCGGTGTGTAACCTTCTATGTCCGCTTGTTAGGGGTGGTCAGTCTAATAACTAAAACAGATCTCTCTCTCTCTCTCTCTCTCTCTCATTGTTGGCAAGTTATCTGCCTAAGAGTAACACACACACACACACGCACTCACACACACACACACGCGCGCGCGCGCGACACACACACACACACCACACAACACCAATGCACACATGCAGTGCACGACACACAACTCTCCTCCCGTCTTCCTGTAGATAGAGCACCGTCTTTACCTACCTGTTTCATAGTATCCTCCAACACATTGGTCAGGGATGTCTGGAAACTTTCCTTTCAGCTCGTAGAAAAGAATCAAATGAGCTTTCCCACTTGCCCATTTTTATCTATCCAACCTGAACAGTGGAAGGCCAATACATGAAGTCCAATCCACGGATTGTAGGACTTCCTGAAACCGGATGCTACTCTGTGACAAATGCTACAAAAGAACAGGAGCCGGCATGTGAAACAGTACTCAGTAGTTGTTCCAATTCGAGATGTCGATGAAAAATGAGTCGGTCCACAACATGCATCAGTTCTATCGCTATATCGCTTTTGCCCTTATAAAATCGTTGAATTTTTGTTGTTGTCTTCATAACCAAAACACTGTTTGTTTTGACCGTAACGACCCCGTATCACCTGACCCACTCGGTTAGATGACAGGAACACATTGTTGTCATTTCAAACACCCATTGACAGGGTCACTCTCCTACCCTACAAAATGCTCTCTGTTAACGTTCGCTGGTGCTATTACACAGGAAATCGTGACAAGCAAATGTGAAAAGAGACGATCAGACTAGAATTAAGGAACAACTAAGCAACCTGGACGAATATCATATCTATATCATTATATCTTGACAGGCAATTTCCAGTCACCCGATGCCAAGGATGTGCCTCTCCCAGCCGACATTTCAGGAAATCAGTCTTGTCAGTCGGCCAATAATACAAGCCAAAAAAAGCGACAGAAACTGTCAACTCACCGTGTGGCAATCCATTATCTCATTTGCCTGTTCTGCATCAAAGGCACAGGGTGGTGCGTGATCACAGTAAGAACCTCTAAATCGAAAAATATACTTTCCACATCACTACTTTCCTCATCCATTCGCAAATATGGCGCAAAAGAGCACTGCGCAATCGGGAATACAAAACTTCCGCCTATTCGGCACAGTGTCAAAATTTGCAGGACTTCAGGCATCGATTTCAGTGGTAATGACAAATCACTGATATTGAGAGGAAAAAATTCTGTACGTGGTGTAGTGACAACAATTATATAAACAAATGTGACGCCTATGCGGGTTGACGAATGCGTTTAGTTTCCGAAAAAAGGCATCTTCGTGTTCCGGATATCACAACATACGATGCCAGCGCATGCGTAAATTTTAATGAACTATCAACATAGGTGGGAAATACGAAATTCGAGCCTAAGACTAATCCGATAATGTGCATTCTCTGATGTTTACGAACGCCGGTGGGAGTTTAACTTCGTAATGTGTAGAAAGGTCCCGCAGCTTCTAGTTACGTTTATAGATTGGTAATAAAACAAACGGCAGGAAATGTTAGATATGGTAACAGCTAGATGATCGCCTGCTGTTTTAGCGGCTTACTTCAATACTTGTCGTCTTTGTGTAGCGCAATATGAGTTTTGCGTTCGTGAACTTACGGATGCTATGCAGAGGAAGAAAGAGTGTAGGATGAATAGTGTGGGTGGTTTGACGATACCTGTTGAGTGGGGTTGCGTGTGTACGAGCCCATGTGGCAGTTCGATCGGGATTAATGACTGCAGGAGTATAGCTCGATCAATGCATGTACCTCGATCGATCACCCCAATACCCGAAACACACACACACACGTACGTGCACACTTACACACGCACGCACACACGCGCGCGCTCGCACACACACACACACACACACACACACACACACACACACACACGTTCCGCACACACACTCCACACACATGCACACGTTCCGCGCAAACACTCGAGTTCTCTCCCTCGCTCTCTCTCTCTCCTCTCCTCTCTCTCTCTCTCTCTCTCTCTCTCCTCTCTCTCCTCTCTCTCTCTCTCTCACTCTCCTCTCTCCTCCTCTCTCCACACACACACACACACACACAATAACACTCACACACACACACACACACACACACACACACACACCCACACACACACACACACACACCACACCACACACACACACACACACACACACGGAGTAGTATAAAAATCAAAAGCTAAAATTAGGCTAAAGGCTGTTCATTCAGGAGAGCTACTTGTTAACTAATTAATTGGCATCATTACGGCCTGTTGGTGTCCACATTTGCAGAATGTGTTTTGTGTGTGGATATGGCTCCAAGTGGGTTATACATATGCACGATGCAACACAAAACGTACAGTTTTAGAATCATGCAAAACGCACGTACTTCCCCGCGTGCGTGCGTGCAAGCAGATATGATTATTCAGCGGACTTTTGAGTCACCAGGAACGATTTCACCGGTTCTATATCCTCCCAGCATTTCCAGTGAAACACTTTTGTCCCTCAGCCAATGGGTATATAACGCTCGATCCTTTCCTTCAACTCTCGCTCTTCAACCCTCACACAAGCTAGTCAATGATGTCTGTCAATTTTTCTTCGGTTCGCTTGCAAAAACGCTCACTTGTAGAACTCCCCAAGAAAAATGTTGAGATCAGAGATCCAGCAACACTAAATTGCGTGGAAACTCGCTGAAACTCCATAAAGACAGCTTTCGGCTGAACATCAGGAAGAACTTCTTCTCACAACGTATCATCAAAACCTGGAATAACCTACCAGATGCAGTTGTCACAGCTGCCTCAGTCCATGACTTCAAAGTTGCACTCGACGAACACTGGAAAGATCTCCCCACCCTCTACACACCAGAATGCCAAAATATGCAATAGATCTAGTAGTTAGCCCGCCACGCATTGCAGCAAAGTTAGTTTATCACATGGAACGTCGAACAGGCCTCACAAAGGCCTCAAACGTCGTAAAAGTCAAGTCAAGTCAAGTCAAGAGAAATAGAAACAAGCAGCTTGTTTCAGTGTGCACCGGGTGGACGGCCTTCACGCAGGTCTCACAATCCTTAATTTGTCACCGTTCTCACACAACGCCTCTCGCCGCCAGCGGAGGTGCGGACTCAATCTAGTCCACTAGAGACTTCACCTGCCGGCGAAAGAGTCTCTAGCACAGTTCACATCACGTGATGGAAGGATTGTCCGTCCGAAATCATCAAATAGAGGTCACACGAGAGGTTTGCGAGGTAGCTCTCTGCTCCCTGACATACGCCGTTAAAGTAGTTTGAGACTATTTCGCACAAAAAATCACTTACGCTTGTTGAGGCATTAAACAAGCGTTTATTCGATTAAATAAAATGTGTGTGTTGAAATGGAAACAAGTTTTGACATTTGAATTATTTCTGTAAAAAGTGGGGGGAAATTGTATTAGGAGCGAACTGATTTTGGCGCAATGCTGTAATGCGAAGGGTCAAGTCATTGCGAACTGCGCCAGAGTCACTATTGATTCGGGTTCACAGAATGGTGCGGACCAGCATTTGCCGGACCAGAGGCACTTTTCGTGTCGAACGGTATTAAGGCTCCTACACACGTACCGGTTGTCCCCCGGCTTTGCTGCCAATCTGATCAAGAATCAGAACGGTTGAGTCATTTGCATACAATCCGGCCCGATTCTGTCAGTAGGGCAGGCTCTATTCCCCAACGCGGTCTCGACCGATTCGTATGCCGGGCGACGCGAGAACGACGAGAATCTCGCGTATAGTTGCCAATTTAAATGGCGGACCTGTCTCCGCTTCGCACAGAAAACGCTGTAATTGGGGGATACTAAAACCCCATCCAAAGAAAATGTAAGCCATGAACAGCATTAATTTATCAAAGCTGTATGTTGAATGCGTCAATAGGTCGTGATAGCTCGTACATTTTACAATTCACAATGCAGGTCACATGCATTCATCTACACGCCGAAAGCATCTGTCCGCGGATAAAATTTTATCATTGCGTCTTCGCATAGAGCTACAGCCTACACGTCGAAAGCGTCTTGTTGGCATTAATTTATCAAAGCTGTATGTTGAATGCATCAATAGGTCGTGAAAGCTCGTACATTTTACAATTCGCAATGCAGGTCAATGCACCTTCATGCAAAAGCATCTATCAGCGGCTTTCATTGCGTACATGTTCGCACAGAAAACGCTGATTTTTGGGGATAATAGAAACCCATCCAAAGAAAATGTAAGCCATGAACAGCATTAATTTATCAAAGCTGTATGTTGAATGCATTAATAGGTCGTGAAAGCCTCCTATATTTTAAAATCCGACAGGCAGGTCACACGCATAGACTACACGTCGAAGCGTTGTTGCCATACCTCGGCCAAGGGACGTCACTCTACATTCTGACATCGCTTCGAGTAAATGAAAATCGCTCGAGTTCGCGGTCTCGGTGTAATCGTTGCGTGTGGCTGTCAACCCGATATTTACACATCACGGTCATACCGGATCGGGAGCAAAAATCGGCTTGAAACCGGTACGTGTATAGGCGCCTGTGTACGTGTACTGGTGCTCACAGATAAGCGTTTACAGCGAGCACTCGCGAAACCCAAAGCTTTTATCCTTCATGAACCCGGCCGCCCTTGTCTATGCAGCACATTTAATACACTATAGTCACAATAAGTTAAGAGTCACTCTTGAGCTTTTATACAATTTGTTGCAATGCTAACTGAAAAAAAGGAGTTACCAGACAAAAGCTTGACAGTGGTTGCGTATGACATTATTCTGCAGTGTGAAGAAGCCTTCAGCGCGTTATCCTTTATTGAAAAAGCGTTCACGTGCGGTACAGCGAAGCCGTTTTGGGGGAAAAGCATGCAAATTGTAACACATGGCAGTTGAAATAAAAAACCAAAATGCACATGCCCGACCAATGTCCCATGAACAGTTTTCAACGGTAGTTGGATAAAAAGGGAAACGAAAATGTTACAAATCACTGCAGAGAAAGACATGGTCGCAAGAAGAAAGCTGACGACTGTTGATCGTGGCCGAGCCCTGGGTTGGGCCCAGCATGGTGTTTCTCAAAGAGAAGTTGCCAGACGGTTGAGAGTGAGTCTTTCCGTCATTCAGCGCCTCACTCCCAGCACACAGGGGGTCTATTCTCACCCCCAGCCACAGGGGGTCTATTCTCACCCCAGCCCAATGGGGAACCATTCTCACCCCTAGCCCAATGGGGATCCAGTGGTAGTAGATGTTGCAAATTTGCTCGGATTTTTCAGGCTTTCCCGTATTCTTTAACTTTGCCTCATAGAGGGCTTGTTATGTAAAATCTCTCTCTCTCTCTCTCTCTCTCTCTCTCTCTCTCTCTCTCTCTCTCTCTCTCTCCTCTCT
Source organism: Theodoxus fluviatilis (assembly GCA_034096865.1). Classification (NCBI taxonomy): domain Eukaryota; kingdom Metazoa; phylum Mollusca; class Gastropoda; order Cycloneritida; family Neritidae; genus Theodoxus; species Theodoxus fluviatilis. Next base: position 50,429 of record JAWQFJ010002509.1, on the reverse strand, counting down.
CTCTCTCTCTCTCTCTCTCTCCCCTCTCTCTCTCTCCCCCCCCCTCTCTCTCTCTCTCTTCCTCCCCCCCTCTCTCTCTCTGTCTTCCTCCCCCCCCCCTCTCTCTCTCCCCCCCCCCCACTCTCTCTCCCTCCCTCTCTCTTCCCCCCCCCTCTCTCTCTCTCTCTCTTCCTCCCCCCCCCCTCACTCTCTCTCTACCCTCCCCCCCCCCCCTCTCTCTCTTCTCCTCTCTCTCTCTCTCTCTCTTCCCCACCCACCCTCTCTCTCTCCCCCCCCCCCTCTCTCTCTCTCTTCTCCCTCCCCCCCTCTCTCTCTCTCCCCCCCCCTCTCTCTCCCCCCCCCTTCTCTCTCTCTCTCTTCTCCCTCCCCTCCAGCTCTCTCTTCCCCCCCTCTCTCTCTTCTCCCCCCCCCCCCTCTCTCTTCCCCCCCCTCTCTCTCTCCCCCCCCTCTCTCTCTTTCTCTCTCTCTCCCCCCCTCCCCCCCCCTCTCTCTCCCCCCCCCCCCTCTCTCTCTCTCCATCGCGACAAAACATAGTTACGGTGTTTGTCGTGGAAAGCTCCATGTTGCATTCGTGGACTATAGCAAGGCATTTGACTCAGTTGAACGATCTTGCTTGTGAAATATCTTGCAAAATATCGGTCTTTCTTCGAAAATGATTTAGATGCTCAGAGCAAGACATGCTCAAGTTCAGGCAAGTGTCAGATGAAACTCCACAATTTCAGACTTCTTTGACTGGTTGGAGCAAGGCAGGGAGCATTGGAGAGTCCGACAATTTTTTCTCTCCTTATCAAGGCTATTGCAGACCAAATCCGTGCGAGAGGAAGGCATGGTATGCAGCTTTTGCCAGGAATGCCCGAGTTGTTTCCTTATATTTGCTGAAGATATCGCTCTGTTGTTAACCACACCCGTACGCTTACAATGCCACATTGTTATCTTGGCTCAAATATCAGGAAAGTGTGGTTTGCGCATTAACTTAAGGAAATAAAGATAATGGCGTTTCGACGTGGTGTGTCTTGGAGGAGGGGAGAAATGGTTTCTTGGCAACACTGAGATCGAGACTGTCAACAAGTACAAGTACCTTAGCTGTGTTTTTACTACCAAATTGTCGCCCTGAATGATCAAGGTACCAGTTCGAAACGAAAGATAGCCCATTTGCTTAAGGTCGGAGGGAAGCGTCATAATATAAATATGTCTGTATTCTTCCGTATGTTTGACGCACAGGTGCTACCTGCACTTCTGTATACCGCAGGGGTATGGGGTCTGCAAAGACATGACAGTGTTGAGAAAGCACACTTTTTTTGCGTGTGAGAGATTCATAAATGTTGACAGTAGAACACCCAATTATATGGTACATGGAGAGCTAGGAAGAGTCAGTTCAGTTCATTTCAGTCCCTTGACCGATTTGGCCGTCGGGGGGACATGAGGGATGATGAGACAGCAGTCCTCCTCCATTCGGGTCTGTTCTGGGCCGTCGCGAGCAGCTCTTCCATGGAGAGGGAGGTCCATTCCTTCACATTGTCAGTCCAGCTCTTCTTCTGTCGGCCGCGACGACGCCCACCCTTTAATGTTCCCTGAAGTATGGTCTTGCACAGGGAGTCGTGTCTGGTGATGTGACCAAACCAGGCAAGCTTGCGTCGCTTGACGGTTGCCAGGAGGGGTTCCTGAGGGCCCATGAGTGCCGCTGTCATGTTCCGCACGTACTCGTTGGTCTTGCGCTCCAGGTAGGAGATGCGGAGCAATCTGCGCAGGCATTTCATCTCGAAGGCCTGGATCCTTCGCTCCGTGTCAGCGTGTAGCGTCCAGGTCTCACAGCCGTAGAGGACGATGGAGACCACAAGGGACTTGTAGAGCCTGTACTTGGTGGAGAAGCTGATGGAGCTGCTTGTCCACAACCTGCTTAGTCTGGCCATCGCTGAGGTTGCCATGGCGATTCTGATGCGGACCTCAGCTGTACTAGTGCCGTCCTTAGACAGGGTTGCTCCCAAGTACTTGAAGCTGCTGACCTCTTCTAGCTTCTCACCGTTCATGGTGATGTCTGCACTGGTGTCGTTTGTGCTGTTCACCATCGTCTTTGACTTCTCCGTGCTGACCTCCATTCCGTATGCTCCCGCTCTCTTCGATAGTCTGTTGGTGAGATCTTGTAGCTCGCTGTTACTTCCACCCATGAGGTCTATGTCGTCAGCGAATCTCAGGTTGGAGATGGGTCTGCCGCCGATGGAGATGGAGGTGTGGTGGTCGTGGAGAGTCTCCCGCATGATCTGCTCGAGGAAGAGGTTGAACAGGACCGGGGAGAGGAGACATCCCTGGCGGACGCCTACTGAAGTCCTGAAGAACTCTCCAATCTGTCCGTCGAGGAGAACCGCGCTGCTGGCGTTCGAGTAGAGTTCTTGGATGACTTGCACCAGCCCCTCGTCAATATTAAACCCTCTCAGGACTTGCCAGAGGCCGTCATGCCAAACACGATCGAACGCTTTCTTGAAGTCGATGAAGTTGTGGAAGAGCTCCTGTTGGTGTTGGAGATGTTTCTCGATGATGACTCTGCAGTTGAAAATCTGTTCCACTGTGCTTCGCCCAGCTCTGAAGCCAGTTGTTCTTCCGCCAGGTGTGCCTCAGCCTTGGTCTTTAAGCGGTTGAGAATGACGCGCAGCATGACCTTGCTAGGGTGGCTGATGAGGCTGATGGTGCGATAGTTCCGGCACTGCTTGAGGTCGCCCTTCTTTGGTAGGGGGATGACCAGAGACTGGGTCCACTCCTGGGGCCACTTCTTCTCCTCCCAGATCTTCTGGCACAGTGCCGTCAGTGCTGCAGTCGTTGCCTCTCCTCCATGCTTCAGCAGCTCAGAAGGGACGTTGTCCACCCCTGGAGACTTCCCTGCCTTCAGACTTTGCACTGCCTCCTCTACTTCGGCCTTGAGTATGGACGGACTTGCGTCATCAGCATCCGGGCGGGGGGTGTTCTGAAGGAGACTGGGGTCTGGTTGAAGCGGGTAATTGTAGAGGTCGTTGCAGTACTCTGTCCACCTGTTCAGGACTGCGGCACTCTCGGTCAGGAGGTTTCCGTCAGTGTCTGTGATAACACTGGCCTTGGGCTGGCTGGTCTTGGTGAGGGTCTTGAGGGTGCTGTAGGCCTGTTTACTATTGCCTGTGGTCATCTCCTTGTCGATGATGTTGCACTGCTCCTCAATCCACTCCTCCTTAGCCTCTTTCATCCGCTTCCTTACTTCCCTGTTCGCTTTCTGATACTTTGTCCTGGAGTCCTGGCTGTTGTACTTCTCATGCCTTAGCTCTCTTCTTCTGTCGCAAAGGTCCAGGATCTCGTTCGTCACCCATGGCTTGTTCTTCCTCCTCTCTCTCCCAAGAACTTCTTCGGCCGATGACAGCAGGACTTCTTTGATGTTGTTGGTGAGCGTATTGATGTCACTGTCTATGGTGTTCAAGGCTGCGAACTTTCCGCCTATCTGGACTTGAAACACCTCTGCTGTCTCTGGGTCTTTCAGCATCTCTAAGTTGAATCTGATGCGAGGGTTCTTGGTGGTGCGTCTGTTCTTCAACTTCAGCTTGATGATGGTGAGCACTAGGTCGTGGTCACTGCCGATGTCTGCACCGGGAAACGTTCTTGTGTTCGCCTTGTTGATGCTGGACTTGAACCGCTGCGGCGCCAGTATGAAGTCGATCTGGTTGTGTACTTGCCCGTTTGGGGCATGCCAGGTCGTTGTTCTGGACGGCTTGAGGAAGATACCCACCACTTATTAATTCTACTATTAAAGCTATCAAGTATTGGTTAAGACCCGTCAAATTACCAGACAATAAGGCTCCAAAACAGGCTTATCTCATGGTCGCAAATTTGGTGTCTCCTAAACTTAACTGGACAAAACTGATTGAAACTCGACTATGCGAATTAGGGTATGGTTATGTGTGGGTCAACAAAGGGGTCGTAAACGAACAAAGTTTTGTACATAGCCTCAAGATAAGACTACGAGACTGTTACCAACAGGAATGGCACAGTAAAATGGAGAGCGAAAGATTCCGAATGTACAGAGAATTAAAACAAACGTTTGAACCAGAAAAATAAGTAGATTACATCAACATTAAGAAATTTAGAGACTCTTTTGTCCGATTCAGAGATAACATAGGCTAAATGAACTTTCTGTTAACAGAAGATATGCAATAACGCAAAGAGACGAAATGTGCTGTCCATTTTGCCACAATGCCCATGAAAACGAAGAACATTTTTTACTGAACTGTCGTAAATTTGATGACTTAAGGACAAAATACCTAGAAGATAATTGACAGAAAACAAAGAGAATAGGCTACCTCTATCCAATTGATGGCATGTTAAATAAAATAAACCGACAACTGGCAATGTACATCTATTATGCTTTGCAGAGACGAAGCCAATTGTTACTAACTCCTCCACAGGCTGTATTGTTTTCAAGAGCGGGTACATTTAGTTAAAACAAAAAGTTGCATCAAAAGAACTTTCTTGACAACACACTGTATTCTACACTTGTTGGATGAGCCCTTGTTATGGGTCGCTGGCCTGAAACAAAAAAAGTCTTAAATCTGAAGTCTCTCTCTCTCTTCCTCCCCTCCCCACCCTCCCCCCTCCCCCCCCCCAACCCCCACCCCCTGTGAGTTGGGGGTAAGAATTGACCCACCGCGTCTCCCTACACGTTTCATAAGAGGCAAATAATGGGGTAAATCATAACTTGATTTGCGTTTACTCTGAACTATTCTTGTGGTTTTCGTGCTTAATGTCCTCACAAAGCCAGTAAAGGCTGATTGGCCGTAAAACTCCATTCATCAATCCATCTCTCAGAGGGCGAAAATATTTAAATCACTTTACAAAGAAACGCATAAAAAGGGTTGTATTAATGCTTTTTTTCACGGGAACACATGCAACATTATGTTTTCGATCGTTGCAACTGAAAACAGCAGACAATTTATCCAGAGCAGGGACGACCTGTTAGTGTTAGCGATTAACCCTCTGCATCGCCCCGTCCACACCCGTTTCATGAACAAACAGTAGGCCTACTCTATTGACGCACTGAAAACTGCAGTCAACAACTGTGTCCGCTGAAGATCGCTCGGGATGTCGGTTGAGCGGCCTACACAAATCTACACGCTCAGTTTGACCGTAGCGGCGATTTGCTCCCTGGAGCGTATAAGCACTGTTTATTTCTCATCACATTTGTCTCAAAGAAGGCCACGTGGGAACTGCCTCATGGGAACCACATGACTACACGCTCGTCGATTGGCTGGCGATGCACGCGGTGGGCGGTACTGCGAGGCTATTAGGTTCCGTGGTTCAATCCCTGCTCTTATCAATCAGTTTTGTACGATCTCCGATTTGAAGCTGCAAAAGGATTTTCCAGTGAGAGTAACAACAGCAACACGTCATCCCCTTCAGCGAGCTATCGACTGGTTAGCTTTTCTTTCACGCTATACTTTCCTGCCAGGCTAAGGCTGGCTGTTACCTGGCGATCTTGCGCATCCTTCAAGTCTTTCTCATCAACGATTCAGTCCGTCAGCACATCAGTCCTAACCTTCTCCCCAACACATCTTTATCAACAACAAAAAACAAAACAAAAAAGCCAAAAGGAAACCCCTAACCTTGAGAACAAAAGGCAGCTTGCATGAACGTGTCCAGTCCAAAGAACCTAGGGACAAGTTTAACAGCCAAGACGGAAGAGAACACACCACAAACCCATCAGGGTAACGGAAGTAATTTTTGCAGGAGATGTGAAATCTAAAGGTAAAACGGGTAAAGACGTGGTTTTATACAGAGTATGTCTTAGCATCCATGTCTGGCTCTAAAAGCCGCTTCAAACTTTACCGCCTGACCGCTGGGCCGCTTGATCAATCCTTCACTGGTGCATCTCTCCAGTGCAGCTCAACTCCGAAAGCCTTTTTCCTACATTGGATCTGAAAGCCTGGCCTCCTACATTGGATCTGAAAGCCTGGTTTCCTCATTGGATCTGAAAGCCTGGTTTCCTACATTGGATCTGAAAGCCTGGTTTCCTCATTGGATCTGAAAGCCTGGTTTCCTACATTGGATCTGAAAGCCTTTTTCCTACGTTTGATCTGAAAGCCCATTCTGAACACAGAGATATAGTATCTCTGACACAGGTTGGTCACGTGACTTCGGCTCCACATTCCAATGATTCTACCAATCAAAATTCAACATGATCAGAAGATCATTGAGGGTAAAAAGAGGCGATTCTATTTCACTCCAATTATTTATCCCGATATATAAACACAAATTTGGTGTTCTAATAAAACTAATCTATGAGATTTTCAGGAAATCATTTGAGAACTACTTTTAGCGCGAACATGTCTATAAGGTTGCAAACTGCCTTGAGCACGTGCGATTGTGTATATAGTAATACACGCGATCTTTGGACCTACTATAAACGCAGCGAAAAGGATTCCTATGGGTCCGGGCTGGTTTCGTGAATCTATGGTTATACTCTCGCAAGTAAATGCTTTCTGGCCGGAACCTGTGGTCTAACTGCCTTCACACTGTTTGACGAGCTCCACACTTCGATCATTCGTGTATCGACTGATGGAGTCAGTAAGTGATTTAACCTCCATTCTGTCTGTGTTGAACGTTAATCGAATGGAAGTTTCTTCTGTAGGAATCCGTCCGATTCCGAAGTTCGATATTATCGGATAGCTCAGAAGCAGTTTTTCTAAGTTTAATCCTTCTAAGCATACATTAAATTAATGATTCCTCATCAGCAAAAGCACTCAGTGGGTTTCTGTGTGTATCGAAGATTATGCAGACGGGATTGGTTGCCTTACTCGCTCAATGAAGTATAAATATTGCTGTTGTATTCAAAGTCCTTATAATTAGTAGAGTTCACAATATTACACTCTTGTGATTCGAATTTTACCGCATACAAGTTTTACATTCATGGGAAATCGATGTTTAGAAAATGAATTGACGAAAACATGGCTGCCAGTATCGAGTGTATCACAACAAGCGGAGGAATACACTCACGATGTGATATGCCATTCAGCGTGGCCGAGACTCTGTGTTCAGAACGGTGGTATGCATGTTATGGAAGAATTAAGGCTATCACGTGACCAACCTGTTGCTGAGACTATATTCACTAGTCTCAGCCTCGCTGAATGCTGAAAGCCTGGTCTCCTACATTGGATCTGAAAGCCTGGTCTCCTACATTGGATCTGAAAGCCTGGTTTCCTACATTGGATCTGAAAGCCTGGTTTCCTACATTGGATCTGAAAGCCTGGTTTCCTACATTGGATCTGAAAGCCTGGTTTCCTACATTGGATCTGAAAGCCTGGTTTCCTACATTGGATCTGAAAGCCTGGTTTCCTACATTGGATCTGAAAGCCTGGTTTCCTACATTGGATCTGAAAGCCTGGTCTCCTACGTTTGATCTGAAAGCCTGGTTTCCTACGTTGGATCTGAAAGCCTGGTTTCCTACGTTGGATCTGAAAGCATGGTTTCCTTCGTTTGACCTGAAAGCCTGGTTTCCTACATTGGATCTGAAAGCCTGGTTTCCTACATTGGATCTGAAAGCTTGAATTCCTTCAATTGATCTGTAAGCCTGATTTCCTACATTGGATCTGAAAGCCTGGATTCCTTCAATTGATCTGTAAGCCTGGTTTCCTACATTGGATCTGAAAGCCTGATTTCCTACATTGGATCTGAAAGCCTGATTTCCTACATTGGATCTGAAAGCCTGGTTTCCTACATTTCATCTGAAAGCCTGAATTCCTACATTGGATCTGAAAGCCTGGTTTTCTAAATTGGAAATTTGAAAGTCACAGTCAGAATAGAACCTTTTCCCATCTTGTTTGATAGACGAGATTTTTATTCAAGGGCATTTCTAAATTTTTATTACTGTCATGAACAGATAACAACAACCGTTTTTTAGGTTGTATTTAATCCTTTGATTAATTTTAACTTATCTGCATTGTTTATTTGTGTGGCTCTGAAGAAGTCTTCAGCAAGGGTGAAATACTGGTATTGTGTGTAGAAATAAAGTAAGAAGAATGAAAGAAAAGAAGAAGAGTTTTAAAATTTTAATCTATGACATTAACTATGTACATAATATTGACAATTAGTATTTACAATCGTGCACAAAATAATATACATCCAAATTTACATCTTAATAGCATTTTCAACACAAGTCATGTGACTTTTTTTTCTTCGTAGGTTTTAAACGTTTATATGAAACAAATACACCCTCCCAAAAAGAAAAAAAAGAAGAAGAAAAAACAGACAAAAAAGACAACACACACAACAAAAACAAAGAAAAAATAAAAATACCAACCTGAAGAAAGACTGAAGTCCACAATGATTAGCGAGTAATTTAAGATAGTATCTACTTCATTGAATACTTCATAAAAAGCAATTCATTTTGTGATGTGAAAATGCAAACCAAAAATCAACTGGCCATGCAGTATTTTTTACAATAAGCAATATAAATTATTTCAAAGCAACTTTACAAACATGCAGCACTGCAGGGGTGGGGGGGGTGGGTGGTGGGGGTGGTGGTGGTGTGTGTGTGTGTTTCTTCGTGACGATCAAAAGTTCAGTTCCAGGCTGTGAAAAATCGTAGTTTTCCCCTGACGATCGTAGCATCGTAGCAAGCACGTCAAAATCGTAGCATGCTACGCCTAAACCGTAGCACTTGGCAGCTCTGATGGCCGATAGTAGACGAGACTTCACTGCAGCATCAACCCCGTTTTTCAAAACATGTGTGAGTGGTCATGTGTGTGTTTTAGTGTTTGTATGTGTGAGTGTAAGTGCATGTGTTTTGAGAGAGAGAGAGAGAGAGAGAGAGAGAGAGAGAGAGAGAGAGAGAGAGAGAGACAGACAGGGAGAGGGGAGAGACAGAGAGACAGACAGGGAGAGGGGAGAGACAGAGAGACAGTCAGAGAGGAGACGACTTATAAAAAGAAATAAATTATTTTTATTTGTGTGATATTCCGAGCTCATCAATGGCAAACGAAGGGCTGGAGAATTGTTTAAGTGCTACAAAGACTGTCTTTTAACATCCTTACAGGCATGTAGCTTGGAGAGTCAATTGAGAGCAGTTGTTTCTGGACAACAGTTTTTGTAGAGTGATGGATACAGACAGCGTCTAGACCTCCAAAGATCATTAGCTTGCCCATGACAGCCACAGATATAGGTGAAAATGGTGCCTGGCAGCATCTGTCACTTTAGACAGTCCGAGTCTGCCCAAACTGCCACAGGCTCCAAGCATCAGTTTGGGCTGCAGTATCATCTTTGTCTCCACTGACATCTCGGACAAAGTGTATGGATCATGCCATATATGTGAGCATATACGTGTTGTGTTTGTATGCATGTGTATGCGTGTGCATTCATATGTGTGAATGTGCGTGTGTGCATGCACCTTTGTTTTTGTAGTGTGTGTGTGCTTGTATCTGTGTGTATTTATTGTGTGGCTGTGATTGTGTGTGTGGACGTGTGTACACATGCTTGCGTGCATAAGTATAAGCAGTGTCCCTGACTGTCCAGTGTGCCAAGGTGAAGCAAGGCAAGGCAGTTTCATGATTCTTCTCCATTCACAGTCACATCGTCTGTGGCTTTCAGTAACACATGATGCACCACAACACCACAGTTGCCAGTCGTCTGTGGCAAGATGAAAGCAAACTCACAGTTGATGGGTCTAACACCTTCAGGGTATTAGTGTTTTTTGATAAAGTAAAGGTGTGGATTTATATAGCGACTTATCCCCCTTGTCTGGGTTTCAAACCCCTCCACACTTTGCCCCCCGATCACTGGGCCGTGTGATCAGTTCTTCACTGGCACCTCAAGACAAACACAACGACAGACGGAGAAGATGCACACAATCAGGACACAACTGAAGGATGCAACTCCGTGATGTGCAGCACTGACCACCGCACCTACTAGTACTAGCTGTAATGTTCAAAGCAAAAGAGAAGAACTGAGTTTGTACGTCATACTGATAGGTCATATTTGACGTCACTTGTACTTCGGGCGACGGTTGAGAATAACAGTAAAGAAGAAAGCAAGATCGACACGAGCTGTTGATTGTCATCTGTTATGAAACACAAAGACACAAAACTAGCCACAAGCCACTGCAGCTCAAGCGCAATAACTGCATGGCCACAGAGCCCAACATGATCCACCCCAATCTGATGTGGTCCACAATCTTCTCAGTCCCCTTTCTGTCCCCCAAGTTCACTGTGTGTGTCCACACCTTCACAAGCATTACTAGTCCACTGCTTGTCTGTCTTCCACTTTCACTGCATCTGTCTTCAGTCTGTATCCATCCACAATCTCTCTGTGAATTTGTCCATGGTCCGAAGAATCCCACTGTTCACCATTACCAGTGTGTATCTGTCCACTCTCCTCACTTTCTGTACTTGTCCAAGACTCTGGAGATTCTTCTGGTGTCCGCTCTGACCACCTCTAGCACCTGCCTGCTTTCCGTCAGCAGAATCTGCAGCCGCTTCTGGAACAGAGGAATGGTCAACTGTTCATGGAGGTGACACACACGCGTACGCAGAAGCCCCTGTGGGTTGGGGGTAAGAAGAGACCCACTGTATCTCACTATGCCCCCACTGTATCTCACTATGCCCCCACTGTATCTCACTATGCCCCCACTGTATCTCACTATGCCCCCACTGTATCTCACTATGCCCCCACTGTATCTCACTATGCCACCACTGTATCTCACTATGCCCCCACTGTATCTCCCTATGCCACCACTGTATCTCACTATGCCCCACTGTATCTCACTATGCCCCCACTGTATCTCACTATGCCCCCACTGTAACTCACTATGCCCCCACTATATCTCACTATGGCCCCACTGTATCTCACTATGCCCCCACTGTATCTCACTATGCCCTTCATAAAGGGCAGACAACAAGGAAGATCAGGACACTGTATCTCACTATGCCCTTCATAAAGGGCAGACAACAAGGAAGATCAGGACACTGTATCTCACTATGCCCTTCATAAAGGGCAAACAACAAGGACGGTCAGGACACTGTATCTCACTATGCCCTTCATAAAGGGCAAACAACAAGGAAGATCAGGACACTGTATCTCACTATGCCCTTCATAAAGGGCAGACAACAAGGACGGTCAGGACAATGTATCTCACTATGCCCTTCATAAAGGGCAGACAACAAGGAAGATCAGGACACTGTATCTCACTATGCCCTTCATAAAGGGCAAACAACAAGGACGGTCAGGACACTGTATCTCACTATGCCCTTCATAAAGGGCAGACAACAAGGAAGATCAGGACACTGTATCTCACTATGCCCTTCATAAAGGGCAGACAACAAGGACGGTCAGGACAATGTATCTCACTATGCCCTTCATAAAGGGCAGACAACAAGGAAGATCAGGACACTGTATCTCACTATGCCCTTCATAAAGGGCAAACAACAAGGACGGTCAGGACACTGTATCTCACTATGCCCTTCATAAAGGGCAGACAACAAGGAAGATCAGGACACTGTATCTCACTATGCCCTTCATAAAGGGCAGACAACAAGGAAGATCAGGACACTGTATCTCACTATGCCCCTACTGTATCTCACTATGCCCTTCATAAAGGGCAAACAACAAGGAAGGTCAGTACACTGTATCTCACTATGCCCTTCATAAAGGGCAGACAACAAGGAAGATCAGGACACTGTATCTCACTATGCCCTTCATAAAGGGCAAACAACAAGGAAGGTCAGGACACTGTATCTCACTATGCCCTTCATAAAGGGCAGACAACAAGGACGGTCAGGACACTGTATCTCACTATGCCCTTCATAAAGGGCAGACAACAAGGAAGATCAGGACACTGTATCTCACTATGCCCTTCATAAAGGGCAAACAACAAGGAAGATCAGGACACTGTATCTCACTATGCCCTTCATAAAGGGCAAACAACAAGGAAGATCAGGACACTGTATCTCACTATGCCCTTCATAAAGGGCAAACAACAAGGAAGATCAGGACACTGTATCTCACTGTGCCCTTCATAAAGGGCAGACAACAAGGACGGTCAGGACACTGTATCTCACTATGCCCTTCATAAAGGGCAGACAACAAGGAAGATCAGGACACTGTATCTCACTATGCCCTTCATAAAGGGCAGACAACAAGGACGGTCAGGACACTGTATCTCACTATGCCCTTCATAAAGGGCAAACAACAAGGACGGTCAGGACACTGTATCTCACTATGCCCTTCATAAAGGGCAAACAACAAGGAAGATCAGGACACTGTATCTCACTATGCCCTTCATAAAGGGCAGACAACAAGGAAGATCAGGACACTGTATCTCACTATGCCCTTCATAAAGGGCAGACAACAAGGACGGTCAGGACACTGTATCTCACTATGCCCTTCATAAAGGGCAAACAACAAGGACGGTCAGGACACTGTATCTCACTATGCCCTTCATAAAGGGCAAACAACAAGGAAGATCAGGACACTGTATCTCACTATGCCCCTACTGTATCTCACTATGCCCTTCATAAAGGGCAAACAACAAGGAAGATCAGGACACTGTATCTCACTATGCCCTTCATAAAGGGCAGACAACAAGGAAGATCAGGACACTGTATCTCACTATGCCCCTACTGTATCTCACTATGCCCTTCATAAAGGGCAAACAACATGGACGGTCAGGACACTGTATCTCACTATGCCCCCACTGTATCTCACTATGCCCTTCATAAAGGGCAGACAACAAGGAAGATCAGGACACTGTATCTCACTGTGCCCTTCATAAAGGGCAAACAACATGGACGGTCAGGACACTGTATCTCACTATGCCCTTCATAAAGGGCAGACAACAAGGAAGATCAGGACACTGTATCTCACTATGCCCTTCATAAAGGGCAAACAACAAGGACGGTCAGGACACTGTATCTCACTATGCCCTTCATAAAGGGCAGACAACAATGAAGATCAGGACACTGTATCTCACTATGCCCTTCATAAAGGGCAGACAACAAGGACGGTCAGGACACTGTATCTCACTATGCCCTTCATAAAGGGCAAACAACAAGGAAGATCAGGACACTGTATCTCACTATGCCCTTCATAAAGGGCAGACAACAAGGAAGATCAGGACACTGTATCTCACTATGCCCTTCATAAAGGACAGACAACAAGGAAGATCAGGACAATGTATCTCACTATGCCCTTCATAAAGGGCAGACAACAAGGAAGATCAGGACACTGTATCTCACTATGCCCTTCATAAAGGGCAAACAACAAGGACGGTCAGGACACTGTATCTCACTATGCCCTTCATAAAGGGCAGACAACAATGAAGATCAGGACACTGTATCTCACTATGCCCTTCATAAAGGGCAGACAACAAGGACGGTCAGGACACTGTATCTCACTATGCCCTTCATAAAGGGCAAACAACAAGGAAGATCAGGACACTGTATCTCACTATGCCCTTCATAAAGGGCAGACAACAAGGAAGATCAGGACACTGTATCTCACTATGCCCTTCATAAAGGGCAAACAACAAGGAAGATCAGGACACTGTATCTCACTATGCCCTTCATAAAGGGCAAACAACAAGGACGGTCAGGACACTGTATCTCACTATGCCCTTCATAAAGGGCAGACAACAAGGAAGATCAGGACACTGTATCTCACTATGCCCTTCATAAAGGACAGACAACAAGGAAGATCAGGACAATGTATCTCACTATGCCCTTCATAAAGGGCAGACAACAAGGAAGATCAGGACACTGTATCTCACTATGCCCTTCATAAAGGACAGACAACAAGGAAGATCAGGACAATGTATCTCACTATGCCCTTCATAAAGGGCAAACAACAAGGAAGATCAGGACACTGTATCTCACTATGCCCTTCATAAAGGGCAAACAACAAGGAAGATCAGGACACTGTATCTCACTATGCCCTTCATAAAGGGCAAACAACAAGGACGGTCAGGACACTGTATCTCACTATGCCCTTCATAAAGGGCAGACAACAAGGAAGATCAGGACACTGTATCTCACTGTGCCCTTCATAAAGGGCAGACAACAAGGAAGATCAGGACAATGTATCTCACTATGCCCCCACTGTATCTCACTATGCCCTTCATAAAGGGCAAACAACAAGGAAGATCAGGACAATGTATCTCACTATGCCCTTCATAAAGGGCAGACAACAAGGAAGATCAGGACACTGTATCTCACTATGCCCTTCATAAAGGGCAAACAACAAGGACGGTCAGGACACTGTATCTCACTATGCCCTTCATAAAGGGCAGACAACAAGGACGGTCAGGACACTGTATCTCACTATGCCCTTCATAAAGGGCAAACAACAAGGAAGATCAGGACACTGTATCTCACTGTGCCCTTCATAAAGGGCAGACAACAAGGACGGTCAGGACACTGTATCTCACTATGCCCTTCATAAAGGGCAGACAACAAGCAAGATCAGGACAATGTATCTCACTATGCCCTTCATAAAGGGCAAACAACAAGGACGGTCAGGACACTGTATCTCACTGTGCCCTTCATAAAGGGCAGACAACAAGGACGGTCAGGACACTGTATCTCACTGTGCCCTTCATAAAGGGCAGACAACAAGGAAGATCAGGACACTGTAGCTCACTATGCCCTTCATAAAGGGCAAACAACAAGGACGGTCAGGACACTGTATCTCACTATGCCCTTCATAAAGGGCAAACAACAAGGACGGTCAGGACACTGTATCTCACTATGCCCTTCATAAAGGGCAGACAACAAGGAAGGTCAGGACACTGTATCTCACTATGCCCCCACTATATCTCACTATGCCCTTCATAAAGGGCAAACAACAAGGACGGTCAGGACACTGTATCTCACTATGCCCTTCATAAAGGGCAGACAACAAGGACGGTCAGGACACTGTATCTCACTATGCCCTTCATAAAGGGCAAACAACAAGGACGGTCAGGACACTGTATCTCACTATGCCCTTCATAAAGGGCAAACAACAAGGACGGTCAGGACACTGTATCTCACTATGCCCTTCATAAAGGGCAGACAACAAGGAAGGTCAGTACACTGTATCTCACTATGCCCCCACTATATCTCACTATGGCCCCACTGTATCTCACTATGCCCCCACTGTATCTCACTATGCCCTTCATAAAGGGCAAACAACAAGGAAGATCAGGACACTGTATCTCACTATGCCCTTCATAAAGGGCAAACAACAAGGAAGATCAGGACACTGTATCTCACTATGCCCTTCATAAAGGGCAAACAACAAGGACGGTCAGGACACTGTATCTCACTATGCCCTTCATAAAGGGCAAACAACAAGGAAGATCAGGACACTGTATCTCACTATGCCCCCACTGTATCTCACTATGCCCTTCATAAAGGGCAGACAACAAGGAAGATCAGGACACTGTATCTCACTATGCCCTTCATAAAGGGCAAACAACAAGGAAGATCAGGACACTGTATCTCACTATGCCCCTACTGTATCTCACTATGCCCCCACTGTATCTCACTATGCCCTTCATAAAGGGCAGACAACAAGGAAGATCAGGACACTGTATCTCACTATGCCCTTCATAAAGGGCAAACAACAAGGACGGTCAGGACACTGTATCTCACTATGCCCTTCATAAAGGGCAGACAACAAGGAAGATCAGGACACTGTATCTCACTATGCCCTTCATAAAGGGCAAACAACAAGGAAGATCAGGACACTGTATCTCACTATGCCCTTCATAAAGGGCAAACAACAAGGACGGTCAGGACACTGTATCTCACTATGCCCTTCATAAAGGGCAGACAACAAGGAAGATCAGGACACTGTATCTCACTATGCCCTTCATAAAGGGCAGACAACAAGGACAGTCAGGACACTGTATCTCACTATGCCCTTCATAAAGGGCAAACAACAAGCAAGATCAGGACACTGTATCTCACTATGCCCTTCATAAAGGGCAAACAACAAGCAAGATCAGGACACTGTATCTCACTATGCCCTTCATAAAGGGCAGACAACAAGGAAGATCAGGACACTGTATCTCACTATGCCCTTCATAAAGGGCAGACAACAAGGAAGATCAGGACACTGTATCTCACTATGCCCTTCATAAAGGGCAGACAACAAGGACGGTCAGGACACTGTATCTCACTATGCCCTTCATAAAGGGCAGACAACAAGGAAGATCAGGACTTGCTCTCATTAATCTCCTATGAATTTTGTGATCAATGGATTTATGTAGCTTTGGAAAGCTGATGGACCACAGCTTTTCATTCATCTCCTCTGCATGTACAGAGAATTACTACAATTTATATGTTGCTGTTCATCCATGCAAGTCTATCTGCCAAATCTACTACATTCAGACACAACACAGATATACATGTACTGCTATAGATGGCACAAGTGCAGCCAAGGTTTGAAAGTCATTTCATGCTACGAACACAAGACTGACCAAGCCAAGCCAACTGTTCCTTAATTAAATCTCACCTATGAAGTACGAGCAAGACACAGCCTGCACTTATCACTTGTTTACATTTTTCGTACAGCTTCTTGGATTGTGAGCCATACATCTCCAGCAACACGCATAGACACACTCATGCCTCATAGATGTCTACAACATGAGTTCACTTCAAGCAAACCACAATTCCAAAAATACATCTGAGGCCCTGAGGAATAGAAATAGAACAAGGGCATCAGCTGGGAATTGAACCCTCAATCTTCCCCTCGATCAGATACCAAACACAGCTGTTCACATTATGCACAGTACAGATCAAAACTGCTGTACCATGAACCACAGCACAGCACAGATCAAGACTTCTGTACTATGAACCACAGCACAGCTCAGATCAAGACTGCTGTACCATGAACCACAGCACAGCACAGATCAAGACTTCTGTACTATGAACCACAGCACAGTACAGATCAAGACTGCTGTACCATGAACCACAGCACAGCACAGATCAAGACTTCTGAACTATGAACCACAGCACAGCACAGATCAAGACTGCTGTACCATGAACAACAGCACAGTACAGATCAAGACTGCTGTACCATGAACCACAGCACAGCACAGATCAAGACTTCTGTACTATGAGCCACAGCACAGTACAATCAAGACTGCTGTACCATGAACCACAGCACAGCACAGATCAAGACTGCTGTACCATGAACAACAGCACAGTACAGATCAAAACTGCTGTACTATGAGCCACAGCACAGTACAATCAAGACTTCTGTACTATGAGCCACAGCACAGTACAATCAAGACTGCTGTACCATGAACCACAGCACAGCACAGATCAAGACTGCTGTACCATGAACCACAGCACAGTACAGATCAAGACTGCTGTACCATGAACCACAGCACAGCACAGATCAAGACTTCTGTACTATGAGCCACAGCACAGTACAATCAAGACTGCTGTACCATGAACCACAGCACAGCACAGATCAAGACTGCTGTACCATGAACCACAGCACAGCACAGATCAAGACTTCTGTACTATGAGCCACAGCACAGCACAGATCAAGACTGCTGTACCATGAACCACAGCACTGTACAGATCAAAACTGCTGTACCATGAACCACAGCACTGTACAGATCAAGACTGCTGTACCATGAACCACAGCACAGCACAGATCAAGACTTCTGTACTATGAGCCACAGCACAGTACAATCAAGACTGCTGTACCATGAACCACAGCACAGTACAGATCAAGACTTCTGTACCATGAACCACAGCACAGCACAGATCAAGACTGCTGTACCATGAACCACAGCACTGTACAGATCAAAACTGCTGTACCATGAACCACAGCACAGCGCAGCACAGATCAAGACTTCTGCACCATTAACAACAGCACAGTACAGATCAAGACTGCTGTACCATGAACCACAGCACAGTACAGATCAAGACTGCTGTACCATGAACCACAGCACAGACATCACAACCAAACAGACTGACAGCAGCATGAGAGAGGGATGGGGAAAAACCTACTCGTATCTTCTCCTTGTCAGTGATGACCTCCCTCATGACGTCTGACAGGAACTCAGCCAGCAGTCTCTCCCTCTCCTTGAACTCCTTCTTCCTCTGCTCACACCTGCATGCAGACAGTACATGATGCTCATGAAGGCGTGTTTGAGAAAGAAAGCAACCCAGCTACTTATATGTATGGGAGAGGATGTGTACAGATATGGAGATGAAGATGCACAGCCATGAAGATAGGGTGAGGACTGGAGTTGGATGTATGGATTCAGAGATGAAGACAGATGTATAGATGACAGGCACACTGGCAACAGATGATACATACACAAACACACACAAATGTGCACACTCAAGCACACAGACTTGTATATGTATGCAAAAACACATGCACATTTCATACACACCACACACACGAAATACACATATACACACACACGCACACCACATGCAACAACACACACACACACACACACAGAAATACACATATACACACACACATACCACATACAACGCACACATATCACAACCACACACACACACACTGGGCTGTAACATAAATTGGGGGCTCGTATCGAGATCTGAATTATGACAAATTGAGGTAGATGAAAGCATGAAATAGCAGTTGCTGTTTGATAAGTTGTGATTAAAAATATTTCTTTGCTCATCACTGAAATTTCAGATAACCTGTTTGAGAGTGTGTCCATGTCCTGTGTGATCTTTCTGCTTGCTCCTTGCATTATGCGCATTGTCTGATCCTGTCACTGCACTCAGTAGTTTCGCGCAGCACAGGTAGAAATCAAAGTTGAAATTTGTCAAAAATGGCCACCGGAGGTGAGGAGACTGTACACATACGACATCTCTTACAGAATATGACTGCAGATTGTGTGCGCGTTGCACTGGTAGAGGAAAAGTATGCTTTGGCTGAATTGCGGGAACGCATGACCTCAAGGCAAACTGATGAAATTCTCATTCCTGAACTATCTAAACAGGGCCTGTTTAGGGTAGAGAGGGACAGTCGCGAAATTGAGGATCAGAGTGAAGCTTTGCACTTGCAGATTGCGAGACTAGAGTGGGAGAAAGAGAGATTCCGAATGGAGCAGGCTATGCAAGAGTCAAGACTGAAATTGGAAAGAGAGAAACTTGAGTTCGAACGTGAACGATTAAGTCGCAAAGGGAGGAACGTGAGAACACCCCGTCTTGAGAGACTGGCCGATTTGACTGATCAAGACGATCCTGTAGTCTACTTCCGAAGCTTTGAGCAGCTGGCGGAAGCAAATGAGATTCCTGTAAACGATTGGTATCGTAGTTTGCTCCCTTGTCTGAAAGGGAAAGCAAGAGAAGCTGCCCTTGGTTTGTCAGCAGTGGAGGTGAGGAACTATGACACGTTGAAGGGAAAGGTGCTCTCAGTTTTCTCAGTCTCAGCAGAAGTCCATAGGAAACTCTTTCGGAACACTAAGCTCGGGGAGAAAGAAGACCCTCTTGAACTTTTGTCTAGGCAGGCCAAATATTTTGAACTTTGGGTGCGTGCAGAAGGTGTAGATTCCTTCGAATCTATGCGGCAGACAATCTTGAAAGAGCAATTTCTGAATTTGGTAGGTGGAGATATCCGTGTCTACCTGAGTGACAAAGAATGCCCGCGAGTGTGCCGAGAAAGCAGGGAAGTTTCTTGCTGCGAGGGAGGGGGTGACGAAAGTAGATGGTTTCAAGTCTAAGACTGGACAGGGTGCATTTTCCGGAGGGAAAGGGGAATCCCAGGGTAGAAATTCCTCAGGGAAGAGTGGCTCTGGGAAGCAAACTGTAGCTGTGAAGGATGTTGTGTGCTACAAGTGCAGGGAGAAAGGACACTACCAATCAAACTGCCCAAAGAAGAATGCAGGAGAAAAGGAAAAAGCCAAGAAAGTGGCGAAGGTTGCTAGGGAATCTGGTAACTCGGAGAAACTCTCTGGAATAAGAGAGGTGTGATTTTCCCCTTGGGAATCACAAACTTGATCGAAGCAGGACGCATCAGCAACCCGAGGCTGTTTCGTGGAAGCAGTCCTCAGACAAACACATCACATACAACCAACCAACACACACACACACACACACACACACACACACACACACACACACACACACACACACACACATGCACAATACACAAACACACACAACTTCTTCTCTTGTCTGTTGGTTTCGGCGAAGACCAGTCAGTCATTCTGGGGCTGGGGGCTCACAACAGGTGTATAGGTGCGTGCGCGCAAGTGGCTGACAAGGCCGATCCTTGTGCAAAAGACTCTCAGGCAGTGAAGGCAGGGGATGGTGGCTGGTAGTGTAGGTTTGCTGGCACGATCTTTCCTGGCCAGCCACTTCTGCTCAGCAGCAGCAGTCCTGGTCGCCTCGTACCTCAGGGCGCCCTGATGTATGGAGGCGTGCCAGAGGGCTCGGTCTTGGGCTGTCTTCTCCCAGGTGTCTAGGTTGATGCCGAAGGCTTTCAGTGAGGACTTCAGGGAGTCCTTGAAGCGCTTCTTTTTGTCTCTTTGGGAGCGCTCGCCATAGAACAATCTTTTTGGCAGCCGGTGGTCTGGCATGCGAGCTACATGGCCCGCCCATCGTAGCTGTGCCCTCACCAGGCTCGTGTGAATGCTGGGCAGACCTGTGCGGGTGAGGACCTCTGTGTCTGGAATCCTATCCTGCCACTTGATGGCCAGAAGTCTTCTGAGGCAGGTGGTGTGGATGTGGTAAAGTCTCCTGGCACAGCATTGGTATATGGTCCACGTCTCACATCCATGCAGCAGGGTGGGCAGGACTATCGCCTGGTAGACCTTCAATTTTGTCTGGAGTCTGATCCCCCTTCTGTTCCAGACATTAGCACGAAGTTTGCCGAAGTTTGGCTATTCTGGCATTGATTTCATCAATGGTAATATTGCGGGACAGTGTGCTGCCTAGGTAGGTGAACCCATCTAATGCGTTCAGCCTTTGGCCATTGACCGCAATGTCTGGTTCAGCATATGGCTTTCCTGAAGCTGGCTGGTACACAATTCAGTTTTCTTTGTGCCAATAGTAAGGCTGAAGTTGATGCATGCTTCTGAGAACTTGTCAACACAGTGTTGCATGTCAGTTGCAGAGCCGGCACTGAGGGCGCAGTCATCAGCAAATAGGAGGTCTCTGATAGTGTCCGTCTTCACTTTTGTTTTCGCCTGCAACCTTCTGTGATGGAACAGCGACCCATCTGTATGATATTTGATGTCGATGCCCATATTACTGTCTCTGAAGGCATTAGACAGCATGGCTGAAAACATTATGCTGAACAGTGTTGGTGCAAGAACACAGCCCTGCTTGACTCCATTTGTGACAGGGAATGGTTCAGACACCTCACCGTTGTCTTGAACTCTGGCCTTCATGCCATCAGGGAATTATCGCACGATGTTGATGAATTTCTTGGGGCAACTGAACTTAGCCATGATCTTCCAAAGGCCCTCTCTTGACATGGTGTCAAACGCCTTGGTGAGGTCAACAAAGGGGAAGAACAGATCAGCATTTTGTTCCTGACACTTCTCTTGCAGCTGTCTGGCAGCAAACACCATGTCAGTAGTACCACAATCTTTCCTAAAACCACATTGGCTCTGGCAGAACACACAAATCACATACAACAACATACACACACACTCACACACACACACAGAAATACACATATACACATACCACATACAACACACACACACACACACAAACACATTCACATACAACACACACAAACACACACACAGACACACACACACACAAGCAACACACACATCACATACAACCAACACACACACACACAAACACGCACACACATGCACACACACACACACACATGCATGCACACACACACACACACATGCACACACACATATGCGTGCACAAACACACATGCACACACACACACACACGCACACGCACACACACACAGCGTCAGAGTGGAAAACTGACAGTGACAGAAAAATGGCTTCTCACCGCTTGCGCATTTCCAGGAGTTCTGACTCAGCACTTTGTTGCTGAAGCTGTTCAGACTTCTGCAGGTCCTTCAGGTCTCGCTCCATCGTCTCCACCAGTTCCTGCTGCTGCTTCTCCTCCCTCCTGAATGTCTGTGGGTATTGAACACAGCACTGTCAGGCACAACTCCTCGTGTGGCACTCTGGTGGGTGGGACATACCGACGCAAAACAGCCTCTGTACAGGAGATGAGGAAAGCTAGAGAGGTGTCTGATGAGGAAAGCTACAGAGAGGTGTCTGATGAGGAAAGCTACAGGGAGGTGTCCGATGGGGAAAGCTACAGAGAGGTGTCCGATGAGGAAAGCTAGAGAGGTGTCTGCTAAGGAAAGCTACAGGGAGGTGTCCGATGAGGACAGCTACAGAGAGATGTCTGCTGAGGAAAGCTACAGAGAGGTGTCCGATGAGGAAAGCTAGAGAGGTGTCCGATGAGGAAAGCTACAGAGAGGTGTCCGATGAGGAAAGCTACAGAGAGGTGTCCGATGAGGAAAGCTACAGAGAGGTGTCTGATGAGGAAAGCTTCAGAGGTGTCTGATGAGGAAAGCTACAGAGAGGTGTCTGCTGAGGAAAGCTACAGAGAGGTGTCCGATGAGGAAAGCTACAGAGAGGTGTCCGATGAGGACAGCTACAGAGAGGTGTCCGATGAGGAAAGCTACAGAGAGGTGTCCGATGAGGAAAGCTACAGAGAGGTGTCCGATGAGGAAAGCTTCAGAGGTGTCTGCTGAGGAAAGCTACAGAGAGATGTCTGCTGAGGAAAGCTACAGAGAGGTGTCTGCTGAGGAAAGCTACAGAGAGGTGTCCGATGGGGAAAGCTACAGAGAGGTGTCCGATGAGGAAAGCTACGGAGAGGTGTCTGATGAGGAAAGCTACAGAGAGGTGTCTGATGAGGAAAGCTACAGAGAGGTGTCTGATGAGGAAAGCTACAGAGAGGTGTCCGATGAGGAAAGCTACAGAGAGGTGTCTGATGAGGAAAGCTACAGAGAGGTGTCCGATGAGGAAAGCTACAGAGAGGTGTCCGATGAGGAAAGCTACAGAGAGGTGTCCGATGAGGAAAGCTACGGAGAGAGAGGTGTCCGATGAGGAAAGCTACAGAGAGGTGTCCGATGGGGAAAGCTACAGAGAGGTGTCCGATGAGGAAAGCTACAGAGAGGTGTCCGATGAGGAAAGCTACAGAGAGGTGTCCGATGAGGAAAGCTACAGAGAGGTGTCTGCTGAGGAAAGCTACAGAGAGATGTCTGCTGAGGAAAGCTACAGAGAGGTGTCTGCTGAGGAAAGCTACAGAGAGAGGTGTCCGATGAGGAAAGCTACAGAGAGGTGTCCGATGAGGAAAGCTACAGAGAGGTGTCCGATGAGGAAAGCTACAGAGAGATGTCCGATGAGGAAAGCTACAGAGAGGTGTCCGATGAGGAAAGCTACAGAGAGGTGTCCGATGAGGAAAGCTACAGAGAGATGTCTGCTGAGGAAAGCTACAGAGAGGTGTCTGATGAGGAAAGCTACAGAGAGGTGTCTGCTGAGGAAAGCTACGGAGAGATGTCTGCTGAGGAAAGCTACAGAGAGGTGTCTGCTGAGGAAAGCTACGGAGAGAGAGGTGTCCGATGAGGAAAGCTACAGAGAGGTGTCCGATGAGGAAAGCTACAGAGAGGTGTCCGATGAGGAAAGCTACAGAGAGATGTCCGATGAGGAAAGCTACAGAGAGGTGTCCGATGAGGAAAGCTACGGAGAGGTGTCCGATGAGGAAAGCTAAAGAGAGGTGTCCGATGAGGAAAGCTACAGAGAGATGTCTGATGAGGAAAGCTACAGGGAGGTGTCCGATGAGGACAGCTTTAACCTTTAGAGCGCCGCCGGCGCATTGATGCGCCACAGCGTACATTCCCCAGACGTCCGCCGGCGCATAAGTGCGCCGAGCGATAGTGACGTGCTTTGTTTACTTGCCTAAAGCAGCCTTCGAGTCATGCTGTTCTAAAAATATCCCAGTCTCGTGCAGTGATCACGTGGCAACGAGATCCGCCATTTTGGCGATCGAGGGAACGTGGGCGAATTTTCAGCGAATTTTTTCACGAAGTTGCGGCTTTGTCGTTTGTGAACGGGACTTTTTTCTTTGCCAGTATGGCGACTGACGAAGAACTTGAAGCGCTTGTGGAGTTATTTTTCGATTCTGACTCTCAGAATATGAATTCGAAGGCTTTACTGACATTGATGTGATGGGAGATGGAGGGATAGAGAGGCAAGCACGTGCTTCGACGATGTGTGGTGGTCTGTAGATCGAAACAAGTGAAAGCTTGATTCAGCTGACTTCCCTAGAGTAAGTAATTGTAGGAATTTTTGTTTTGTTTTACCCTAATACATTTTCAGATGTATTTCCAAGTAATCAAAAGCTGTTGTATTCTTGAATAAATAGAGCAGTGTAGGAAAACACAGTGACTCACAGTGCTACGACTGATGTGTTGTCAGTTGTGGTCTGTAGTGTAGATCGAGACTGAGAGGAGCGGAAGCTTGATTCAGATGAAAATGACTCGGCTGACTTCCCTAGCGTAAGTAATTGTAGGATTTTTTGTTTTGTTTTAGTTTTACCCTAAAACATTTTCAGATGTATCTCCATTACTTGGAGACTCTATGCGCTTTTGCATTTTCATCAAAAGCTGTTGTATTCTTGAATAAATAGAGCAGTGTAGGAAAACACAGTGAATTTGTTTATTTTTGTTGTTGTGTGTTCCATGATTTTTTAGCAGCTGAAAAAAACATTCTATGGCATTTTCATTAATTGCGCCATGTAGGCCATCCATTTTTCTACTCACCCTCCAAACAACTACTTCAAAGCTTGAATAGGTAAAAAATGATGATTTTTAAAGTAAACATGGTGTCGAATTTGACCACACATAATAAAATTTGTGGCTCTGGGGTAAAGCAATGACGAAAATTGGCGGCGCTCTAAAGGTTAAAGAGCTCTGCCAAGAAGTCGCAGGTGACTGGAATGAGAACAGCTGGGAGGAACTGCCCTTAGAGCATCTCCAGAAAAGCGTTGTCCAGGGACATGCACACGAGTGAGACTTGCCTCCTTGATAAACTCCAGCTCCTCCTCCACCCGGCTGATGTCTCGCTCCAGCAGCTTGTTCTCATCCTCCAGCTCAGCCATGTACTCCTGCTTCTACAAACCAAGGACATTGTCGGATGAATGCCAAAGTGACCGTTGTTCCATATGGTGTGAGCATGCCTATACAGAGATGTGCATGTGTGTATGTGACTGTGCATTAGGAAACGAGGTTAACCGCAGGAAAAAGACAACATGAGATATTCCAACCACATTATTATTTATACATTCATGCATATTTAAGAGAAAACAGCTTTAGTGGATATCTTTTTATAAAAAAAGTATATTACACATTAATGTAAAGTTCAGGGAAGCTATTAATATTACATAGCACAGCTTGCTGATGACTTTTCTCAGCAATTGCTCAAAAACAGTTTTGCTTTAGCCTTGTTTCTCATGCATGGTCACAGTATGTGTACATGTGTGTATATGTGTGTGTATGTGTGTGTATATGTGTGTGTGCATGTGTATATGTGTGTGTGCATGTGTATATGTGTGTGTGTATATGTGTGTATATGTGTATATATGTGTGTGTGTGTGTATATGTGTGTATATGTGTGTGTGCATGTGTATATGTGTGTGTATATGTGTGTGTGCATGTGTATGTATATGTGTATATGTGTGTGTATATTAGTGTGTGCATGTGTATATGTGTGTATATGTGTGTGTATATGTGTGTGTGCATGTGTATATGTGTGTGTATATGCGTGTGTGCATGTGTGTATGTGTGTGTACATGTGTGTGTATATGTGAGTGTGTACATGTGTGTACACGTGTGTGCACATAGATGTGCAGGTAGGTGTGCAAGAGCAACTCCATGTCTGCATGTTGACAAACACAGTATACATGTATATGCACATTTCATGGTGTGCATATGCTGTGATTGCATGCAAATGCATATGCATGCTTGCTTGCACGTAAGCATGCATGATGATGCAAAAATGCATGTCCTAGGTGAAACTGCATAGAGTGAATGTCCACATATCAGTGTGCATGTTTGCATGCAAGTGGGTGCGATTGCATGGGATGTGCACACATGTGCATCTATGCATGCACATGCATGATGGAGTGAAAGTACATGTGTTCATTTTCACACAGACCTGCTCCAGATTCCAGGACAGCTGTTGGTTGCGTTGCTCTCGCTGCTCCAGCATCTCCTTGCCCTGCCTCAGTACCGTCAACAGATGCGGCTGCAACACACGAGTCAGGACTGACACACTGCACTTATCATTCATGCACTCTCATGTAAAAACAAACACACGCAACACACAAGTCAGGACTGACACACTGCACTTATCATTCATGCACTCTCATGTAAAAACAAACACACGCAACACACAAGTCAGGACTGACACACTGCACTTATCATTCATGCACTCTCATGTAAAAACAAACACACGCAACACACAAGTCAGGACTGACACACTGCACTTATCATTCATGCACTCTCATGTAAAAACAAACACACGCAACACACAAGTCAGGACTGACACACTGCACTTATCATTCATGCACTCTCATGTAAAAACAAACAGGTACAACAAGCAAGTTCACATGCACGCATGCACACACACACACACACACACACACAAACTCAGCTCACTTATCATTCATACACATTCATGTAAAAACAAACAATCACCCCACCCACCCACCCCAAAAAATCAGCAAAATCTCTCATTTATGTAATTAATTCATACACAGTCCTACAATTGCAAATATACATATGCATGCATTAATACATATGGCAACAAACACACACATTCTCTCTCTCACATACACACATTCTCTCTCTCTCTCTCTCTCTCTCTGTGTCTCTCTCTCTCTCTGTCTCTCTCTCTCTCTCTCTCTCTCTCTCTCTCTCTCTCTCTCTCTCTCTCTCTCACACACACAGCCACACAAAACATGCATATGCACAGATGGACCTAGAAACATTGACAACTAGAACCTCCCCCACACCCACCAAAAAACAGCTGAGAAAAAGGGAGACAAGCACATGGAGATGGACAGACAGGCACAACTTCACGAGCAATCAAGTGGGCAGGCAGAAAGCACCATTCACCTTGATGATTCTGTCAAAGTCAGAGGTCATTCGCTCCATGTCAGTGGCCTTGAGCTCAAGGTCAAGGCTGTTTGCCAGCTCTGCTGTGGCAGGAATCAGCTTCAGAGTCTGGCACAGTCTGTTGTACTCGGCACACTTCGTCTCCAGCTGCAACAGATAGGCATCCAGACAGACGGATGGGTGAGTGGGTGGATGGATGGATTGATAATATAGATGAATGGATTTTTTTCATTCATGGCATAGAAACCAGTTGTGAAATGTATGCTTAGAAATCGATACCAATCTAGACAGACATCAAGAAACGGTGATGAGAGATGAGTGAAAATCTCAAGATTTTTCAGCACTGGCAGACAGACTTGATGGCAAGAGGGTTGCTATAGAGACAGACTTGATGGCAAAGAGGTTGCCATAGGGACAGACTTGATGGCAAGGTGGCTGCCATTGAGACCGACTTGATTGCAAGGAGGTTGCCATAAAGACAGGCTTGATGGCAAGAGGGTTGCCATAGAGACAGACTTGATGGCAAGAGGGTTGCCATAGAGACAGACTTGATGGCAAGGTGGCTGCCATAGAGACCTACTTGATGGCAAGGAGGTTGCCATAAACACAGACGATGGCAAAGAGGTTGCCATAGAGATGGACTTGAAGGCAAGGGGGTTGCCATAGAGACAGACTTGATGGCAAGGGGGTTGCCATAGAGACAGACTTGATGGCAAGGGGGTTGCCATAGAGACAGACTTGATGGCAAGGGGGTTGCCATAGAGACAGACTTGATGACAAGGGGATTGCTGCAGAGACAGACTTGATGGCAAGGGGGTTGCCGCAGAGACAGCCTCACCTTACTGCATCTTTTGGCAATGCTGATCTCCTCACGGCTAGTGTCCGTGTCCAGCTGCCGAATCTCCCCCTCCAGCACCTCCACCTGTCTCCGCAGTTCTCGACCCGTCTCCCTGATCCTCTCCACGTCCGCTGGTGTGAACTCCTGGTTGCGATGAATCATCTCCATATGTCGGATCTCACCAGTTATCTTCTCTCTCTCCCCACCTGCAATGATGGCATGCAAGTTGAGATCTCATTGCTATTCCCTCTCCCTCACTCCCTGTAATGATAACCTTTATTTTGTCCTTTTTTTGAAAGAAATTGTTCTCAAGAAATGTCCCCTCCTGGTCACCATTATGCAGTGCCCAGTGAGCAGTGCCCAGTGTCCAGTGAGCAGTGCCCAGTGAGCAGTGCCCAGTGAGCAGTGCCCAGTGAGCAGTGCCCAGTGAGCAGTGCCCAGTGAGCAGTGCCCAGTGTCCAGTGAGCAGTGCCCAGTGAGCAGTGCCCAGTGAGCAGTGCCCAGTGAGCAGTGCCCAGTGCCCAGTGAGCAGTGCCCAGTGAGCAGTGCCCAGTGAGCAGTGCCCAGTGCCCAGTGAGCCGTGCCCAGTGCTCAGTGAGCAGTGCCCAGTGAGCAGTGCCCAGTGAGCAGTGCCCAGTGAGCAGTGCCCAGTGAGCAGTGCCCAGTGTCCAGTGAGCAGTGCCCAGTGAGCAGTGCCCAGTGTCCAGTGAGCAGTGCCCAGTGAGCAGTGCCCAGTGCCCAGTGTCCAGTGCCCAGTGAGCAGTGAGCAGTGTCCAGTGAGCAGTGCCCAGTGAGCAGTGCCCAGTGAGCAGTGCCCAGTGAGCAGTGCCCAGTGAGCAGTGCCCAGTGTCCAGTGTCCAGTGAGCAGTGTCCAGTGAGCAGTGCCCAGTGAGCAGTGCCCAGTGCCCAGTGTCCAGTGAGCAGTGCCCAGTGAGCAGTGAGCAGTGCCCAGTGTCCAGTGAGCAGTGCCCAGTGTCCAGTGAGCAGTGCCCAGTGAGCAGTGCCCAGTGCCCAGTGAGCAGTGCCCAGTGAGCAGTGCCCAGTGAGCAGTGCCCAGTGAGCAGTGCCCAGTGCCCAGTGAGCAGTGCCCAGTGAGCAGTGTCCAGTGAGCAGTGCCCAGTGAGCAGTGCCCAGTGTCCAGTGAGCAGTGCCCAGTGAGCAGTGCCCAGTGAGCAGTGCCCAGTGAGCAGTGCCCAGTGTCCAGTGAGCAGTGCCCAGTGAGCAGTGAGCAGTGCCCAGTGAGCAGTGCCCAGTGAGCAGTGCCCAGTGTCCAGTGAGCAGTGCCCAGTGAGCAGTGCCCAGTGTCCAGTGAGCAGTGCCCAGTGTCCAGTGAGCAGTGCCCAGTGAGCAGTGCCCAGTGAGCAGTGCCCAGTGAGCAGTGCCCAGTGAGCAGTGCCCAGTGTCCAGTGAGCAGTGCCCAGTGAGCAGTGCCCAGTGAGCAGTGAGCAGTGCCCAGTGAGCAGTGCCCAGTGTCCAGTGAGCAGTGCCCAGTGAGCAGTGCCCAGTGTCCAGTGCCCAGTGAGCAGTGCCCAGTGTCCAGTGAGCAGTGCCCAGTGAGCAGTGCCCAGTGAGCAGTGCCCAGTGAGCAGTGCCCAGTGTCCAGTGAGCAGTGCCCAGTGAGCAGTGCCCAGTGAGCAGTGCCCAGTGAGCAGTGCCCAGTGAGCAGTGAGCAGTGCCCAGTGTCCAGTGAGCAGTGCCCAGTGCCCAGTGAGCAGTGCCCAGTGAGCAGTGCCCAGTGAGCAGTGCCCAGTGCCCAGTGAGCAGTGCCCAGTGCCCAGTGAGCAGTGCCCAGTGAGCAGTGCCCAGTGAGCAGTGCCCAGTGAGCAGTGCCCAGTGCCCAGTGAGCAGTGCCCAGTGAGCAGTGCCCAGTGAGCAGTGAGCAGTGCCCAGTGTCCAGTGAGCAGTGCCCAGTGTCCAGTGAGCAGTGCCCAGTGAGCAGTGCCCAGTGAGCAGTGCCCAGTGAGCAGTGCCCAGTGAGCAGTGCCCAGTGTCCAGTGAGCAGTGCCCAGTGAGCAGTGCCCAGTGAGCAGTGAGCAGTGCCCAGTGTCCAGTGAGCAGTGCCCAGTGTCCAGTGAGCAGTGCCCAGTGAGCAGTGCCCAGTCAGCAGAGGCAATGCAAATGAAGCACCTTGCCCAAGGATGCCACTCTAGGATCCACACAGCTTCGAACACTGAACCTTCCAGCCACGGAGTAACTGCAGACCTGTGAGTGTCATTTGGCTTGCAGGGTGCGGCATTATGCCCACCTTAGAAGCAATGAAGTCTCCCAGGATGCAATGTTACACCAAACTTGGAAAAAATCAGAATGACTGATACTTGAATTGGAAAATTGGTATTTCGGGGGAATTTTATTTTAAACAAGAAGGGCAAAGCCCATACGACTCACATGCTTGACCTTGACCTTTATGACCTTGACCTTCAGGTGACCTTCAAGGTCAAGGTCAAACAACTAAACCTAGCAATGACATCATACACTAAGAAATGCTTTACACATTTTTTTCCTACCAAAAAAACATGTGACCTTGACCCAAGGTCAAGGTCATCCAAGGTCATGCAACACAAAGCTCTTAATTCAAGACATAGGAAGCACAATGGTGCTTATTGGCACTTTCTACCATGAGATATAGTCACTTTTAGTGGTTCACTACCCCATTTTGGTCACATTTCATAAGGGTCAAAGTGACCTTGACCTTGATGATATGTGACCAAATGTGTCTCATGATGAAAGTATAACATGTGCCCCACATAATTATTAAGTTTGAAACAGTTATCTTCCATAGTTCAGGGTCAAGGTCACTTCAAAATATGTATACAATCCAACTTTGAAGAGCTCCTGTGACCTTGACCTTGAAGCAAGGTCAACCAAACTGGTATCAAAAGATAGGGCTTGCTTTGACCTATATACCACTTGTAGCTAAGGTCGCCATTCTCAATAATGTGGGAGAAAATTGGGAAAATGTGAAAAATGACTGTTTTTGATACCACATTTATGGCTCCTGTGACCTTGACCTTGAAGCAAGGTCAAGTCACTATGTATGTTTTTTGAGGCCTTGTCATCATACACCATCATGCCACATTTGGTGTTGATAGACTTAATAGTCTCCGAGAAAAATCCAACGTTTAAGTTTTTTACGGACGCCCGGACGGACGCCCGGACGGACGCCTGGACGGACGGACGACACGGCTCAGTACATAGACTCACTTTTGCTTCGCATGTGAGTCAAAAAGGGCAATTCCAACTGCATCAGTACGGGTGGCAGGTCTACAGCTGGTATTACGGGGACAATGCCATGTGAGTGGGGGCTGGCAGTTGAGAAGAACCACGCATCCCCAGGGAATTCCAGGTGTAGCCAGGGAAGGGATGACCATTCCAGCACCCAGCATGGGCAGCTAGCCCTGGGACAGGCCACTGCAGACAGGTCCAGGGAGGAGAACGATGTCCACACCCAGGCTGGGACACTCCAGACAGCTGTCATCAGGGATGAGCACTGGGGAGACCCAGGACAGGACTCAGACAAACTCACTCACTCCCTCCTCTGATTCTCCAGTGGAGCACAAGAGTGTGTCTTGGGTTCAGCCGCCGCAGTTCATGCCAGGTCTTCCCCTCTCTGTGTATTTCCTGCTTCGCTGTGTGCAACCACTCGGGTCTACCTCTTTCGCTTCCCAGGTGGGACCCATGCTAGTGCAACGTAGGATTGGACGGTCTCTTTCATGCAAAAATCATGTCCAATGCCTCCTCTTTACTTCTTGCATGATGTTGTTGATCCCTGGCCGCTACCAGATCTCTTGGTTGGAGGTTTTAGCTTTCATGCATGTGTAGCATTCTTTGTGGGCTTCTGCCTTCAAAGCCCTTGAGAGACAGTGGGTCAGACAAGAATATTCCCAGAACCTCATGCTACCAAGACCTACCCAGAACCCGATGCTACCAAGACCTACCCAGAACCCGATGCTACCAAGACCTACCCAGAACCCGATGCTACCAAGATCTACCCAGAACCTCATGCTACCAAGACTTATTCAGAATCTCATGCTACCAAGACTTACCCAGAACCCGATGCTACCAAGATCTACCCAGAACCTCATGCTACCAAGACCTACCCAGAATATCATGCTACCAAGACCTACCAGCACCTGATGCTACCAAGGACCTACCCAGCGTTTGGCACTCCAGACCAAGCTCTGCAAGCTGCTTCTCCAAGACATGTCGGTGGGATGCCAGCTCCTGGAGGAATTTGTCAATCTTGGCAGCGTCACGCTCCATCGAGTCCTTCTGCTCCTCCAGCTGCTTCTGCCCCTCCTGGACACAGAGATAAAATACTTGGAATTAGATGAATAAAAGGAATGAAATATAAGGGAAGAGTGAGATGCAAGAAAGAAAAAAAAAGAGGAACAAATCACAGGAGTATACATACCAGCGCACTAATAGAAGGAGATGACAGGTTAGCCCTAATTCAGAATTCACACCAAGCAACCTGACAATGCTGAGCAGTTATGATATCAAAACATAAAATATGACTTTTACATTGCTTCACCAAACAGGCAAGGTATCATCCATTTAAGGGGGGACACGGCCTGCAGAATTTCATGAAAAATTTTCAGAAATTGAGTTTCGTGTTAAGCGCGGATTTGGAATCTACAACATCTCCGCTACACGTGTGTGCGATCGATTTTGCTGGCTTAGGTTTCAAAGTATTTTAAACCTATTTGTTTTGTAAGGTACCCACCGCTAGATTAAAAAAAAGTACTAACCAGGAAGCCAAAATGCACAGATTTGAAAGCTTAGTTTCAGCATCTTCCTTCCAAAGAACGCCACATGTTTAGTATCGCATCGAAGCTTCATTTCCCGGCTTTACGTTGCAACTGTTTCCGGTACCGAAGAATAATTACCGAAGGCACTCGAGGTAGAAATCTGAGGCCAGTGCAAACCAATGGAAAGCTTCGAAATAACGGCCTGTCTGTCAGCTAGGCTCTGATTGGCCGCTTGTGTGCGTGATCACAGCGTGATCACGGCGGAAGTGGCTGGCGGAAACGGCCGAACCGTACTTCGACTGGCGGAAGTGGTGGGCGGAAACGGCCGAACCGTACTTCGGCTGTTTCCGGCCTGAACGTCGGCCGCCGAAGCAAACATCGGTTCTTTCCGAAGTGTGCTTACAGCGCGCGAAAGTTCGCGCTATCTCGATCGAGACAATTCCACGGAAGATGCAGAAATGGACGGAAGAAGCAAGCCCAGAAAAGAAATTAAGTCGTGTCAACAGCCTCTGGAGGTTGTGATACAACAGCGATCGCGTTCTCATCTACAGACACGGCACTGAACGAAGCTGTTATCACGGCGGAAGTTGCCGTGATTACGCGATTCTTACAGAAAACGGGAATGTTTTGCTACAGGTGATGCTTTTCACCTAATTATCCTGATATTTTGAATTAAGATAATAAGTTGAAAGTTTGCTACAATGATAACAAATAAATGACACATTCAATGAGTTATGTTATTAAATTGTATCTGTTATGGTTCAGTTGTAGTTAACGTTTAATCTTTCTCAAACTTTAAAGTCAATTTTCTCATAATGTGGTTTTTATTTCTACGGTAGTGATTTTCTCCCCCAAAATAAAGTCACTTAGGATTGAGATAGCTTTCTGAAATTGTGTGTGTATATTTATGAATAAATGTTGCATTCAATAAGACCAATCAGAAAGGTGTAGCTGAATTTGCTTAATTTTTGTAAAAATTTAATTATGTTATGCCCGGAGCACATTTTTTGGTTACTTGTTCTAAATTCCACTAAAATTATTTAGAAGTGTTAGTAATCCACTTATTATATCTTATTGAATAATATAGACCTTCTTCTTTGTTTACAATCATTGTTGATCATAAAAAGGTTATTAATTAAAATTTCACGGAGGGGAGAAAATTGGTATGTTTATTTTTCAGTTATTTTGCTATAACACATGAACAACTAAGTCTTCAGCAATAAAATTTTGTTTAAATATACCTTCCAGTGTGTTTGTATTCTGTATAAAATTTCATTAGTATAGCTTTCATATTTGCTGAGTTATGATTTATTTTCTATTAATCCGTTTTTGTACGCCATGTCCCCCCTTAAAACACTTTGCAATAGAGGCAGTTCTCTCCATATTTTCATTCCTTTAAGTACACCCATTATCCCTCCTCAAAGAGACACTTTATACTCACCACTTCTCTATCTATGTCCTCCAGCTCTTGACGGAGTTGAGCGTTCTCTCGGGTCAGATCATCGATGCTCTGTGCTCCCGTGTACTTCTCCTCTGCAAAACAGTACACAGACATGACCAGATCATCGGCATCAACATGCTACGCATATTTAGCTCTGTGCTTCCATGTACTTCTCTGCAAAACGGTACACAGATATGACCAGATAACTGGCATCAACATCAACACCATAAAAACATTTAGCTCTGTGCTCCTGTGTACTTCTCCACTGCAAAACTGTACATAGACATGACCAGATCATTGGAATAAACACCCTAAAAACATTTAGCTCTGTGCTTCCATGTACTTCTCTGCAAAACGGTACACAGATATGACCAGATAACTGGCATCAACATCAACACCATAAAAACATTTAGCTCTGTGCTCCTGTGTACTTCTCCACTGCAAAACTGTACATAGACATGACCAGATCATTGGAATAAACACCCTAAAAACATTTAGCTCTGTGCTTCCATGTACTTCTGTGCAAAACAGTACACAGATATGACCAGATCATTGGCATCAACACGCTACGCATTTAGCTCTGTGCTCCCGTGTACTTCTGTGCAAAACAGTACACAGACAACACGACCAGATCATTGGCATCAGCACACTACATCCGCCGTGCTCTGTGTACTTCTCTGCAATACAGTGTACAGACAGCACGACCAGATCATTGGCTTAAACACACTACACCCATCCAAATCTTTGCAACATGCAGATCTTATGACTGGCATGTGTGTATGTGTGTGTTTGTGAGAGAGAGAGAGAGAGAGAGAGAGAGAGAGAGAGAGAGAGAGAGAGAGAGAGAGAGAGAGAGAGAGAGAGAGAGAGGAAGTGAAGGGTGATGATAGTTTCCAATAGGAAAAACAAAAAGGAATGAGAAAGAGGTTGTCAAGAAACCAGATTAACTTACACACAACCTAAGGCTATGTCTTCCACTCAATGTACCTGAAAGCCTTTGCAGTATCCATTGATGCAACTAAATTTTTAAAAACTCCAGGCATGAAAAAAACAAGAAGGGCAAAGCCCATACGACTCACATGCTTGACCTTGACCTTTATATGACCTTGACCTTCAGGTGACCTTCAAGGTCAAGGTCAAACAACTAAACCTACCAATGACATCATACACAAAGAAATGCTTTACACATTTTTCCTACCAAAATACATGTGACCTTGACCCAAGGTCAAGGTCATCCAAGGTCATGCAACACAAAGCTGTTAATTCAAGACATAGGAAGCACAATGGTGATTATTGGCACTTTCTACCATGAGATATAGTCACTTTTAGTGGTTCACTACCCCATTTTGGTCACATTTCATAAGGGTCAAAGTGACCTTGACCTTGATGATATGTGACCAAATGTGTCTCATGATGAAAGTATAACATGTGCCCCACATAATTATTAAGTTTGAAACAGTTATCTTCCATAGTTCAGGGTCAAGGTCACTTCAAAATATGTATACAATCCAACTTTGAAGAGCTCCTGTGACCTTGACCTTGAAGCAAGGTCAACCAAACTGGTATCAAAAGATAGGGCTTGCTTTGACCTATATACCACTTGTAGCTAAGGTCGCCATTCTCAATAACGTGGGAGAAAATTGGGAAAATGTGAAAAATGACTGTTTTTGAGACCACATTTATGGCTCCTGTGACCTTGACCTTGAAGCAAGGTCAAGTCACTATGTATGTTTTTTGAGGCCTTGTCATCATACACCATCATGCCACATTTGGTGTTGATAGACTTAATAGTCTCCGAGAAAAATCCAACGTTTAAGTTTTTTACGGACGGACGGACGGACGGACGCCCGCCCGGACGGACGGACGACACGGCTCAGTACATAGACTCACTTTTGCTTCGCATGTGAGTCAATCATATTTTTTTCTTTTTTGTCATCCAGGACTTACTCAGACTGCGACTCAGCTCCTCATCCAGATCCTCAAACTCATCCTGTCCTGACATGAAGGCTCTGTAGGTCTTTTCCACGTAGTAGAACAGTATCTGCAGAGGAAAGCACAGCGCTGTGACATGACGGCTCTGTACATCTTCATGTAGTGGGAACAGTATCTGCAGAGGAAAGCACAGCGCTGTGACATGACGGCTCTGTACATCTTCATGTAGTGGGAACAGTATCTGCAGAGCAAAGCACAGCACTATGACATGACGGCCCTGTAGGTCTTCACGTAGTAGAACAGTATCTGCAGAGCAAAGCACAGCGCTGTGACATGACGGCTCTGTACATCTTCACGTAGTGGGAACAGTATCTGCAGAGCAAAGCACAGCACTATGACATGACGGCCCTGTAGGTCTTCACGTAGTGGAAACTGTATCTGCAAAGCAAAGCGCAGCGCTGTGACACAAAGGCTCTGTAGATCTTCACGTTGTAGAACAGCATCTGCAGAGGAAAGCACAGCGCTGTGACACGAAGGCTTTGCAATTTTTCTCCACAGAGTAGAACAATATCTGCAGAGGAAAGCACACCACCATGACATGAAGGCTCTGTAGGTCTTCACGTAGTGGGAACAGTATCTGCAGAGCAAAGCACAGCACTATGACATGACGGCCCTGTAGGTCTTCACGTAGTAGAACAGTATCTGCAAAGCAAAGCGCAGCGCTGTGACACGAAGGCTTTGCAATTTTTCTCCACAGAGTAGAACAATATCTGCAGAGCAAAGCACAGCACTGTGACACGAAGGCTTTGCAATTTTTCTCCACAGAGTAGAACAATATCTGCAGAGCACAGCGCAGCGCTGTGACACAAAGGCTTTGTACGTTTTCTCCACAGAGTAGAACAGTGTCTGCAGAGCACAGCGCTGCATCGGCACACAGCACCTGCATTGCAGCACACACTGACGTTCACGCAGGACGGCAGGAGTCCTAATCCAAAACGCAAAACTGCATGTGTCCACTGCTGTACAGGAGCTACAGCTGTAGATGGCAAAACTGCCTGTGCCCACTGCTGTACAGGAGCTACAGCTGTAGATGGCAAGACTGCCTGTGCCCACTGCTGTACTGGAGCTACAGCCGTAGATGGCAAGACTGCATGTAAGTTTTCACAGGTCACCGCATTCATCACCAAAGATTACAGTCTCAGCTTAACTGCTAACTTTCAAGAACAAAACGTACGACTGTTGCCACAGGACTCCCGCCCCCCCCAACTGGAATCATGGAGCTTTGCGGTCTTTTCATGTGTCAGTTTTCCACCAGTGGTCAAGATGGCCTGCTCGCACTAATACATTTATTTATTCATTCATTTATTAATCCATTTATTTACGTACTTATTTGAAGAGGACACAGTTGAACTTTTCCATCATCAGTGGTCTTCTATTTTAACCCATTCGCTTCGGATGGAACGCGCACGTTGCATCCCCCCTTCGCTTCGGGAGCGACGCACGCGTCTCATCATACCCTCGCGGTGTTTACGTCGAGATCTAAAAATAGCAGCGGTAATGGCCGACTTATCGCAATGCCTGCTGGGAAGCAGAGTGACTGCGCACTACGCTAGTGCAAGTTTGATCGAAATCGGACAAGTTTTAGCTGTGTGGTGGCAATTTTTGTCGAGATTTTGACTGAGGTTCGAATTTTTTTCGCGTCATGGCTTACTTCGCATCGGATGAGAGCGAAGGAAACGACATTGATGCCGATTCTGATTCTGATTTCGACGATGTCGATTCCTGCTGGGAAGCAGAGTGACTGCGCACTACGCTAGTGCAAGTTTGATCGAAATCGGACAAGTTTTAGCTGTGTGGTGGCAATTTTTGTCGAGATTTTGACTGAGGTTCGAATTTTTTCGCGTCATGGCTTTTTTCGCATCGGATGAGAGCGAAGGAAACGACATTGATGCCGATTCTGATTCTGATTTCGACGATGTCGATGCGCCGGAATATCCGCTTCAACAGGATGAGTGGATTCAAGAGATGTTCGAGGAGGAATCGTCAGAGGAAGAGTTTCTAGGCTTCCAAGGATCGTGGCAGACAGAAAATTTTCGTTCTCGCACACGACACGCCTTTTGACGCACTCAAGGAGTGAAGATTGACATTCCCTCGGACGCAAAGCCTCTTCATGTCTTCTCTCTGATCTTCACAGACGCGATGTGGGAATGTGACAGAGACAAATCGATATGCTGAGAGAGAGAGAGAGACAGAGGAATCCACCTCCTGCCAGCTCCAAGTGATGTAAAAAAATCATGATTTTTGAAAGACTTTATCACTTGCTAATGCATGCCTATTTTTGAAAGACTTTATCACTTGCTAATGCATGCCTATTTTTGAAAGACTTTATCACTTGCAAATGCATGTCTTGCACCTTTTCTCTTTATATTATATGTCATGTCATGCATGTGCTTCATGTTTACCTTTATCTGAGTGAAGAAAGGCATGGTGAAAATTACTTTGTGATCATGTAAAAAAAAATTTTTTTTTGCGATTTCATGTCATGTACCATATTTGCTGTATCTCATGAACAAATTGATTTAGGACTTTGCATTTTGTTTCAGCAGATAGCTAAATGAGTAAATTATCCATTAAGAGTCTCTTTTGAGCTTATTTGGGAGGTTTTCTTTCTAAAAACCATAATTTTGAACTGAAAATCAAGGTGAATGTGTCCGTTTTTGCACTATTTTCTAATTTTAAAAAATCTTTCCTAAATTTTGACTTGTAGTGTGTTGTATTTGATTGTATGAGCTTGTAGCAATGGATGTCAGCTTTAAGACAATGCTTATTTTGTGTCTCTGTGATTGTTACAAGTGGAGTTAATAAATATTTTGTAAACGTACCCGACTTCTTCAGTTTTTCTGAAAAAGGCTCAGGTTTTCAGGACCCTTTTGTGTATACCGTCATAGTGTCTAATGGGTTAAACAGTCCCCTCTCTGTCTCTCTATATCTCTGTCTGTCTGTCTCTCTATATCTCTGTCTGTCTGTATCTCTATATCTCTGTCTGTCTGTATCTCTATATCTGTCTGTCTGTATCTCTATATCTGTCTGTCTGTATCTCTATATCTCTGTCTGTCTCTCTATATCTCTGTCTCTCTCTATATCTCTGTCTGTCTCTCTATATATCTGTCTGTCTCTCTATATATCTGTCTGTCTGTCTTTCTATATCTCTGTCTGTCTCTCTATATCTCTGTCTCTCTACATTTCTGTCTGTCTCTCTTAGACTCTATATCTGTCTGTCTGTCTCTCTATATCTCTGTCTGTCTCTCTATATCTCTGTCTGTCTGTCTGTCTCTCCTGTCATTCTTTACATGTAACTGGGAGGCCATAATCCCATGAGATGATGTTTAACATTGGCTTTACACTTTAAACAGTCAGCATTATTTACTGGTAGTGGTGAGGAATTCCAGTGTCAGCAGTGCCATGCCGTCACAAGTAACCACAATGAATACAACCACATCGGCCAAGAATCTAGGCAAGTGGGTCAGAACAGTTGAGCAAGGGGACATCTGATTGGCCAATTTACAGCTGCATCACCCACTTGCAGTGGAGACTCAGACCTGCCAACCCACCATCATGCCAAAGAGTAGCATCCAGAGCTATTTGGAGTAGCATTGAAGAAATAGGCGTAGCGGAGGTTTGGGGGGGGGGGGGGGGGGGGAAGGCGGCGCGATAAGCTGAACCGGCGGCGTGAAAGCGGGGGGGGGGGGGAAATTGTCCATCACGGTCAAAAGTTCAAGCACGCGGGAAAAGCGTAGTTTTACGGACAAGCGTAGCAGCGTAGCCAGCATGTCGAAAGCGTAGCAAGTGCTACGCCTAAGCGTAGCTATGGGTGGCAAGGGGTCGATATGACTTTAAATGCTTGCTTTACCAGACCTGTATT
>JAWQFJ010002509.1:0-10373 GCA_034096865.1 Theodoxus fluviatilis | reverse complement strand
GAGTAAAAATTAAAAGACCATTAAAAGTCTCTTTGACTGTATTATTGGGAGGTTATCTTTCTAAAAACCTAATTTTGAACTGAAAATCAAGGTGAATGTGTCCGTTTTTGCACTATTTTCTAATTTAAAAAAATCTTTCCTAAAATTTTGACTTGTAGTGTGTTGTATTTGATTGTATGAGCTTGTAGCAATGGATGTCAGCTTTAGACAATGCTTATTTTGTGCCTCTGTGATTGTTACAAGTGGAGTTAATAAATATTTTGTAAACGTACCCGACTTCTTCAGTTTTTCTGAAAAAGGCTCAGGTTTTCAGGACCCTTTTGTGTATACCGTCATAGTGTCTAATGGGTTAAACAGTCCCCTCTCTGTCTCTCTATATCTCTGTCTGTCTGTCTCTCTATATCTCTGTCTGTCTGTATCTCTATATCTCTGTCTGTCTGTATCTCTATATCTGTCTGTCTGTATCTCTATATCTGTCTGTCTGTATCTCTATATCTCTGTCTGTCTCTCTATATCTCTGTCTCTCTCTATATCTCTGTCTGTCTCTCTATATATCTGTCTGTCTCTCTATATATCTGTCTGTCTGTCTTTCTATATCTCTGTCTGTCTCTATATCTCTGTCTCTCTACATTTCTGTCTGTCTCTCTTAGACTCTATATCTGTCTGTCTGTCTCTCTATATCTCTGTCTGTCTCTCTATATCTCTGTCTGTCTGTCTGTCTCTCCTGTCATTCTTTACATGTAACTGGGAGGCCATAATCCCATGAGATGATGTTTAACATTGGCTTTACACTTTAAACAGTCAGCATTATTTACTGGTAGTGGTGAGGAATTCCAGTGTCAGCAGTGCCATGCCGTCACAAGTAACCACAATGAATACAACCACATCGGCCAAGAATCTAGGCAAGTGGGTCAGAACAGTTGAGCAAGGGGACATCTGATTGGCCAATTTACAGCTGCATCACCCACTTGCAGTGGAGACTCAGACCTGCCAACCCACCATCATGCCAAAGAGTAGCATCCAGAGCTATTTGGAGTAGCATTGAAGAAATAGGCGTAGCTGGAGGTTTGCGGCGGGGGGGGCGGGGGGGGAGGGGAAGGCGGCGCGATAAGCTGAACCGGCGGCGTGAAAGCGGGGGGGGGGGGAAATTGTCCATCACGGTCAAAAGTTCAAGCACGCGGGAAAAGCGTAGTTTTTACGGACAAGCGTAGCAGCGTAGCCAGCATGTCGAAAGCGTAGCATGCTACGCCTAAAGCGTAGCATTTGGCAGGTCTGGAGACTTGATCTTGCATTTACAGACCTGTATTCATAGCTACTGATTCACTTTAATCTTTGCCCTGGTGTCATCATTGGGACTGTTTGGGCTGCTAAACACTCACACACACACATACACTCACACCCATGCATGGACTCACACACACACACACATAAACACACCAACATTTCAAAGACAAGACACTTATTCTTTTCTTTGCCATTTACGATTCTGACTATCCAGCAAAATGCACCAAAACCTGTACCAGAAGTACTTGCAAGTGAACAAAGACCAAATCCGTGTAATTTGTTCTTGAAAAGTTATGATGCAGAATTTAATGCTGATTTTCAAACAGCAAAACTAGCAGGCTTGGTCATTACAAGCGCTCTTGGTCCAATTTTCATATTATGCCCAGGTTGTAGTATTGTGTGACTTGAGACAAATTATCAAAGTGTGTGGATCAGATGCAGGTTCATGGATATAATCGTCTCCTCAGCTTGACACAGACTCTAGCAGTTGGGGTTCTAGTAGTCCTATTCTAGTCCACTAGAGACTTCGCATGCCGGCGAAAGTCTCTAGCACAGTTGACATCACGTGATGGAAGGATTTCGTTAAAAAATTCTAATGAAGGTCACACAAGAGGCTTGTGGGACAGCCGATCTGCTCCCTGATGTTGCCATTTATTTAGTTCTAAGACTATTTCGCACTAAACTCATAACTTACTTCTGTTGAGGCAATAAACAAGCGTTTATTCAATAAAATAAGATGTTTGTGTTGAAATGGAAACAAGTTTTGACATCTGAATGATTTATGTAAAAAGTGTAGAAAAGAAATGGTATCAGAACAAGCTATTTTTGGCGCAATGCTGTAATGTGAAGGGTCAAGTCTATTTCTCATTCATTGTGAACTGTGCCAGTCACTACTGACTCCGGTTCACAGAATGCTAGTAGTCCAGCAGATTGGACACTGCCCTGTGACCAGCTGATGCAACGGTCATCTCTA
The DNA here is from genome assembly GCA_034096865.1 of Theodoxus fluviatilis. Classification (NCBI taxonomy): domain Eukaryota; kingdom Metazoa; phylum Mollusca; class Gastropoda; order Cycloneritida; family Neritidae; genus Theodoxus; species Theodoxus fluviatilis. The sequence goes on along the minus strand of JAWQFJ010002509.1, from coordinate 8,116 downwards.
TATGGATCCTAGAGCCGCACGCTTGGGCAGAGTCACTACTGACTCCGGATCACAGAATGCTAGTAGTCCAGCAGATTGGACACTGCCCTGTGACCAGCTGATGCAACGGTCATCTCTATATGGATCCTAGAGCCGCACGCTTGGGCAAGTGCTTCACTAGCACGGCCTCTCCTGGGGAGGAAGGGAACCAGGCAATGTGGACAGAGCAGCGGTGACCAGAGGCGAGTCCCCACAAATAATTCTCATGTATTTTAGCAACAAATAAAATTATCATTACAGACCTGCCTACCCTCCCCAAGGCCAAATCGGGAGATTCTGAAAAACAGGCCTGGGTCCGGGGAGGGGGTTAAAGTGCGCAGCCGAAACGTGATAAGCGGGGGGGGGGGGGGGGGGGGGAAGCGAGCCTATAAGATCGCTCGGAGCTCAGCCGTAACGTGAGAGCGGGGGGGGGGGGGGGGGGGTGTTCTGTGTGTGTGTGTTGTTGCGAGCCTCTAGGATCGCTCGGAGCTCAGCCGAAACGTGAGAGCGGGGGGGGGGGGGGCCCTAACGGAAGGCATACTCAGCCTACGCGTCTAAAACCCCGTTTTTCGTAGGTTCCGTTCATCGAAATCGGGAGAATTAAAAAATTCTAAGCCAAGTCGGGAGAATCGGGAGAATTATCGGGAGGTCGGGAGAAGCACGCCTAAATCGGGAGTCTCCCGCTTTTATCAGGAGAGTAGGCAGGTCTGTCATTATAATCATTATCATTACTACTACTTTTTCTTCTGCAACTACTACTATTACTACTACTATTTTTTCTTCTGCAACTACTACTATTACTACTACTTTTTCTTCTGCAACTACTTCTATTACTACTACTACTATTTCTCAGGCACAAACCCAAGTTCTGACCAAGCACCTCACCTTGTCCTCGGACACCGAGTCAAAGTCGTCCTCCTTGTGGGGAAAGAGGTTCCCATCCCGCACGGTGGGGTCCTCTCGCAGCTGCTCTTTGTTCTGCAAGGAACAGCAACTCTTCAGGTCAGGTCTGCTGCATCAACAACAAGTAATGGCCCCTCACAACAACAAGTAATGGCCCCTCACAACAACAAGTGAGGGCCCCTCACAACAACAAGTAATGGCCCCTCACAACAACAAGTAATGGCCCCTCACAACAACAAGTGAGGGCCCCTCACAGCAACAAGTGAGGGCCCCTCACAACAACAAGTGAGGGCCCCTCACAACATCCCAACACACATCAAGAGTGAATAGAATTTCAAGGAGTGTGGTGGCAAATGCCTCGCCACCTGTATGAGAAGCAATCTGCAAGTGTCATGACGTCAAATAGGCTTTTCAAACAACCAGGCGGAAACTTTTGCTTTCAGCCTTTGTCTGAACACGAAGCCAAACCAAAAAATGTTGTGGCTATGGTGAACTGACCAATCCTATTTTTTTCTGTCAACCTATGCTTTTCTTTCAATCATGTTAAAAAAAAAGAAAGAAAGAAAAGCAAGAAATTGATGGTAACCATCAAACCGTGCCCTGTTCCAACATGCCTGCCCTCTGAGCACACTGGGAGTCCACTATTTAAGCACACAACACTAGTGTTTTCAGTGACAAGAAACATTTTTATCCATGTTCAACATGACCTCATATAAAATCAGTTTTAACAAGTTCAGGCTGACCTACTGACCTCACACACACACACACACACACCCTATGTTATTATGTTTGCCCTTATCAAACAATTTATGACCTGATCTGGTAAAAGGTAGGCAAGTCTCTGAAGCAAAATGGCAGAAAATACACCTGGGCCCGTATTCACAACGGCGATTTATCGGCGATTTATTTTAACTCCGATTTATCTCTAAACTCAGACGATTCCAACTGCCTGTTCCGCTCTCCCTTGGCTGGAAACCAGTATATATAGCAAAGCGCAACCTAGGATCCTCTGACGAGCGTACCTTATCTAACTGATCAAGATAACGCGGGGCTAGGGGGATAAATCGAGTGTTAAAAAGATAAATCGCCGTTGTGAATACGGGCCCTGGAATTTCTAACCTGCTTTTGGTCAAAACTGAGCTTTACTAGCTACTTCTAGCTTATGGGACTATTCTTTTAAAGACGTGCTCACCTATACCTGTGGTCTGAAGAGCACCAGTTCTGTGTGGCTTGAATTAAAGACTTGAATCTCCCTCTGCATCATACCTGGTGCATACCCTGTCATTCTGAAATCCTCAACCAGACACTGCCCGCTTCTTTTGTCCCGATGTTGATGCCCACTCCTATACCATTACAGTTTTCCCTTATTTAAGATTGCTTTAGTTAGCAGGTGAAGGAAAATGACAGAGGATGGCTGGATGACCTTTGAAGGACTAGTGCAACACACCTAGATTAGCCCCCTACCCCAAAAAGCCTCTTTGTTTCCAGTCCCCCAACCCACCCTGAATTTTGCTGCTGACCCTACATGTTTTTTCTTTGCTGCTGGAAAAGACACATGCACTCACATACACGTGCACATACACACACACAGTGCACACCTAAAAATTTGTAAATCCTTCACTAGAATCGATAAGAACCTCAATTACATTTTACATTCACAACACAACATTTTCCTAGTTTACAAAACACCTGTTTTTTAAATACCTAAAACATAATTTTTACCTGTCTACAAAAATGGCAACCTTTCAATAATCTTACAACATCAAAACCAAGACCCACCCACCCCTCTCAAAAAAAAAAATCCTACTACCTACCCTCTTTTTTTTGGGGGGGGAAGGATGTGTGTGCGTGCATGTGTGCGCCCGCGAATGCGTGGTGTTTGTGTTGCCTAAATGCAGAAGGCAGATGGGTCACACTTTATCAAGTTCAGAGAGGGACACAACGTACCTGGATGCTCTCCACAAGCCAGATGGGCCGCACTTGATCAAGTTGAGAGAGGGACACAACGTACCTGGATGCTCTCCACAAGCCAGATGGGCCGCACTTTATCAAGTTCAGAGAGGGACACAACGTACCTGGATGCTCTCCACAAGCCAGATGGGCCACACTTTATCAAGTTCAGAGAGGGACACAACGTACCTGGATGCTCTCCACAAGCCAGATGGGCCACACTTTATCAAGTTCAGAGAGGGACACAACGTACCTGGATGCTCTCCACAAGCCAGATGGGCCGCACTTTATCAAGTTCAGAGAGGGACACAACGTACCTGGATGCTCTCCACAAGCCAGATGGGCCGCACTTTATCAAGTTCAGAGAGGGACACAACGTACCTGGATGCTCTCCACAAGCCAGATGAGCCACACTTGATCAAGTTGAGAGAGGGACACAACGTACCTGGATGCTCTCCACAAGCCAGATGGGCCACACTTTATCAAGTTCAGAGAGGGACACAACGTACCTGGATGCTCTCCACAAGCCAGATGGGCCACACTTTATCAAGTTCAGAGAGGGACACAACGTACCTGGATGCTCTCCACAAGCCAGATGGGCCACACTTTATCAAGTTCAGAGAGGGACACAACGTACCTGGATGCTCTCCACAAGCCAGATGAGGGCAGCCAGCAAGTAGGGCCAGGTGTGAGGGCTGCCCACAGCGTACATGGAGCTGCGCGAGATGGAGAAGGGGTAGCCCAGATTCTTCATCAGGCGCGGCACCTCCTCCTCTGGCTTCTCTCCGACCTTGTAGTTCGCCTTGTAGAACCGGAACAGGAACTGCCACCAGGAGGAGAGGGCATCCCAACATGAGATTGAATGAATGAATGTATGAATGAATGAATGGCTTTATGACCTATTAGCCTATGTAGGTTATGCAAGGCTACTGGTCATGAAGATCACTAGAGATGGTGAGAGAGAGAGCAAGTCATGGTTTCTCTAGTCCTTGGCCTCAAACAAACTGCACGGGGAGACATGGAGGGTCACTTCTCACCCCCCAACCAAGGGGCAGCCCTCACCCCCCAACCAAGGGACAGCCCTCACCCCCCAACCAAGGGACAGCCCTCACCCCCCAACCAAGGGACAGCCCTCACCCCCCAACCAAGGGACAGCCCTCACCCCCCAACCAACGTACAGCCCTCACCCCCCAACCAAGGGACAGCCCTCACCCCCCAACCAAGGGACAGCCCTCACCCCCAACCAAGGTACAGCCCTCACCCCCCAACCAAGGGGCAGCCCTCACCCCCCAACCAAGGTACAGCCCTCACCCCCCAACCAAGGGACAGCCCTCACCCCCCAACCAAGGGACAGCCCTCACCCCCCAACCAACGTACAGCCCTCACCCCCCAACCAAGGGGCAGCCCTCACCCCCCAACCAAGGGACAGCCCTCACCCCCAACCAAGGTACAGCCCTCACCCCCCAACCAAGGGGCAGCCCTCACCCCCAACCAAGGTACAGCCCTCACCCCCAACCAAGGTACAGCCTTCACCCCCCAACCAAGGGACAGCCCTCACCCCCAACCAAGGTACAGCCCTCACCCCCCAACCAAGGGGCAGCCCTCACCCCCCAACCAAGGGGCAGCCTCACCCCCCAACCAAGGGACAGCCCTCACCCCCCAACCAAGGGGCAGCCCTCACCCCCCAACCAAGGGGCAGCCCTCACCCCCCAACCAAGGGGCAGCCCTCACCCCCAACCACGGTACAGCCCTCACCCCCCAACCAAGGGGCAGCCCTCACCCCCCAACCAAGGGACAGCCCTCACCACCCAACCAAGGGGCAGCCCTCACCCCCAACCAAGGTACAGCCCTCACCCCCCAACCAAGGTACAGCCCTCACCCCCCAACCAAGGGGCAGCCCTCACCCCCCAACCAAGGGACAGCCCTCACCCCCCAACCAAAGTACAGCCCTCACCCCCCAACCAAGGGGCAGCCCTCACCCCATAACCAAGGGGCAGCCCTCACCCCCCAACCAAGGGGCAGCCCTCACCCCCCAACCAAGGGGCAGCCCTCACCCCCAACCACGGTACAGCCCTCACCCCCCAACCAAGGGGCAGCCCTCACCCCCCAACCAAGGTACAGCCCTCACCCCCCAACCAAGGGGCAGCCCTCACCCCCCAACCAAGGGGCAGCCCTCACCCCCAACCAAGGGCCAGCCCTCACCCCCCAACCAAGGGGCAGCCCTCACCCCCCAACCAAGGTACAGCCCTCACCCCCAACCAAGGGGCAGCCCTCGTGATAAGAGGTAGCAAGAAGTTGAGCAAACGGATGAATGAATGATGGAAGGATGGATACATGAATTGATGGATGGACGAATTGACAGATGGATGGATGGATGATGGATGAATGAATTGATGGATGGATGGATGATCTGATGGATGGATGGATGGATGAATTGATGATGGATGGATGGATGGATGGATGCACTGATGAAAGGATGGATGAATTGATGGATGGATGGATGAATTTGCGGATGGATGGATGAATGAATTGATCAATTGATGGATGGAAGGATGAACTGATGGACGGATGGATGGATGGACAGATGGATGGATGATGGATGGATGAATGAACTGATGGATGGATGGATGGATGAACTGATGGATGGATGGATGATGGATGGATGAATTGATGGATGGATGGATGATGGATGAATGAATTGATAGATGGATGGATGATGGATGGATGGATGGATGAATTGATGGATGGATGGATGTTGGATGGATGAACTGATGGATGGATGGATGGACAGATGAGGTTTTAAGGCAAGACACTACTAGGAAGCATGAAAATTTAAAATGTTTATTGAAATGTTTTTGTTTCATTAGCATGAAAGAACTCATAACAGTAAATCAAAACATCAAAGTTTGACAGTAATTAGAATTATGGGTTATCCAAAATGGCCGCCTAACATGCAAAAATATGCACATTTCTGTATCTTTTCAGATTTCTATAACTTTTTAACTACTTGATATATTATTTTAATTCTTTTTGCATTAAAATTGTACACTCTTGATCTTCAAATGTACAGAAGATTATGTTTGTAATGCAAAAAGTAAAAAAAAAATGTACTTATTGCTTCCACATCAATATCTGAATTGCAGATAAAGTAGGTTCAACATCAAAGAAAAAAATTCATATCTGGCCAAATAATCAGTTCACAGCAAAAAATGTCTGTCAGTTTATAAATTATTATACATGTAACAAACCTGCAAAATTACAAGTCATCATCATCATCCTGTGATGAGTTTTAGTAAATTGATTTGAACTCTACGAAAAAAACACATTTTGAGAAAATGGCAAAAACAACTTTTAGTCATGCATAAGTCCTACTAAAACTATCCATCATGGCTAAAACTTGTTTCATTTATTCATACATTCATCCAGCAGGACTACACATGCTAAAAAATGAAACTGAACTTACAGTTTCCAGTTTTTAGTGTTTTTGTGCAGTGAGTCAGTCCCCAGTACAAAAAAATGCAGGGATGGAAAAGTTCATGCTCAAGAGGAAAAGATCAGCCCTACTACTAGTACTACACAGGAAATGCCAAGGTCAATAAAGGCAACTTCAGGGAGACACATGCTGTGAATGAGTCAACAACAAGTCAGTCTGCCATTCCAGCACCATAGGTTTCTCCTCCTTCTTCCTCCTGAAGCCTCCTCTTCTGATGCCTTGAGTTGAAGGCATGAAGCCACATAGTGTAGGCGCTGTTGCTATGCCTGAACATAGGCTGCCACATTAGCTTTCTTCATTCTTCTGGCATTACAGGCTCCACATTTCAAGCAAAGTTTGCTGGCTAAGCCATTGTTTTCATCGTATAGTGTTCTGATGGTGAGACCAGACAGAAAACAGTCGGGCAAAGAACATTGTTCATCAGTTCACTCAGCTGATCTAAGTGCACGTTGACCCACTTTTGATCGGTTTCAATCAGCTGCTTCGCTTTTGCCTGCATCATCTGTATCTTCCTCCTTTATGCCGATGTGTTGGAAGTTTCTTCCGGAATCGAGGCAGTTGAGATGGAGGGACGAGGAGGCAGTGATCGCGATGGTACTGTCAACGCAGGCGTTGACGAAGTAGAACTAGACTTTCGACCTTGACCGCGAAGTATTTTTGAGGTGCGTGAAGCCACAAGCTGCTCTCTTCGCCCACTATGTTTTGGTCGCGGCATAATGTTGAGTTTATTCACTCATGGGCATTCTCTGATTGTTTGATTGAAGTCGAATTTATTCGATTTGGTGCGAAACATAAACTAACTGAGAGAATTAGCGTTGAAGCAGCAGCCATGTTTACGATGCATTGTGGGCCAGGGAATCCTCGCTTCGGAGTCTCTGATTGGTTGAAACAAGTGGAATTCCCTCTCTAAGCTCAATGATTGGCTAGTGAGTTTCCAAACAACCCTGTGTACGCTGTTTGAAATCATCAACTAAAAATAGACCACTATAGTTGGCGGAGTGATTTCCCTTGCTGTGCTCGATCGAAAAGACGAGCTTTCCAACGGTACCGGGCGTGAACCTCTTCGTAGAATAGATCGAAAGTTACAAATTTTCCAAAAGTCATAAAATACGATGCATCAATGACGATTTTAACGTTTTTTACGAGGAGTGATGTTTTTAAAAGCCATTTTATTCAACTAAATTTCGAATGAGAGGTCGAAAACAACACATGGGGGCATTTGTGAGTGTTTGAACTACTCAAAACTGATGTTATCTCAAAAACCTCCAGATATGAAATTTTCCCAACTTTTTGACCCGTGTCTTGCCTTAAAGCCTAACTACCCCTGTAAGCTGGGGCTCATTGCCTAACCTCAGTTCAGTTCAGTCTCTTAACCTTTAGGGCGCCGCCAATTTTCGTCATTGTTTGACCCCAGACCCACAAATTTTATTATGTGTGGTCAATTTCGACACCATGTTTACTTAAAAAATTCATCATTTATTACATATTCAAGCTTTGAAGTAGATTTTTGGAGGGTGAGTAGAAAAATGGATGGCCTACATGGTGCAATTAATGAAAATCCATTAAAAAAAAATTTCTGCAGCTAAAAAATCCTGGAACACAGACAACAACAAAAAACAAACAAATTCACTGTGTTTTCCTACACTGCTCTATTTATTCAAGAATACAACAGATATTGATGAACATGCAAAAGTGCATAGAGTCTCCAAGTAATGGAGATACATCTGAAAATGTTTTAGGGTAAAACAATAC
>JAWQFJ010002508.1:59463-75954 GCA_034096865.1 Theodoxus fluviatilis | reverse complement strand
GATCTCTAGGCTCAGCTGCTGACTCTAGAATACGTAAGGTCCCCCGCCGTAGCAAGAAAATTCAAGAACAGCGTACCTTCTCCTATATTGGACCTGTAACCTGGAATAGTCTCCCTCTATCAGTCCGTCATTCTGACACTCTGCCCCAGTTCAAAAGTGCTCTAAAGACCCACCTCTTCCGATCCGCCTTTCCCGCTGAGCTGCTTCGCCTTACTTGACCTTGCCTGCAAGTGTTGTGTATATTGTATAGTTTGTTCTATTGGATTTTAGTGGTTTTTTGTTTTGTTTGTGTGTAGTGGGTGAGTTTTTGTGGAAATGTGGTGTTGAACGGTTGTATGAGTGTTGATTCTTTGGATTGTAAACGCCATAAGCTCGCCTGTCAAGGGAAGGTTTGTGCATAAATAAACTATATTATTATTATTATTATTATTATTATTATTATTATTATTATTATTAGAGAGAGTGAGAGAGAGAGAGAGAAAGAAAGAGCGTTTGTGTGTGTGTCTGTGTATCTGTGTCACAGGTCCCTTTCTACTGGGACTTTTTCCCAGAGAGAGAAAAACAACATCCCATCAAAAGGTACAACAATACAAGAAAAGAAATATAACCAATACAATTTATTATACAAACCAATACAACAACACAAAGACTAGCATGCCTCTGCGCAGCTACTAAGCATGGCTGATCAACAAATCAATAAAGTACACCCACAGACCCCTAACATCAAACCACAAGCAACACTCAATCAAAATATAAAGCATACAATGAAAACAAACCAAAACAAAAACACCAACTTCCAAAGCCAGAACTTGCAACTACAGCAATCTATCCCCACAGGTCACCACTCCACTGCAAACACAGCAGTAACAATCTCAGTAAATTACAACCACAGCAATCCATCTTCACATCCCCGCAGGTCACCACTAACTTGCAATCACAGCATTAACAACCTCAGTCTATTTCAACCACCTCTTCTAAACAACAAATCAACAGCGTGACCAACGCCACTACGACAACAATTCACCTTGCAAACACAGCAGTAACAATCTCAAAAAAATTGCAACCACATCTTCTAAACAACAAATCAACAGCGTGACCAACGCCACAACGACAACAATTCACCTGTCATAAAGACCCAAAACCACTCTTCAAAGTCAAGAACGATAACTACCAGACCAAACCAAAAGGACAGTTCCACACGAACCGCCTCTATCGTACGAATACACGCCATATAGCATACCATTACACAATGGCAATACCTCCAACAACCATCATCAATCCCTTACAGCATGTATCATACAATTTCACCATGGCAATACTTCCACCACCCATCGTCAATCCCTCACACCATATACCATACAACTACACAATGGCAATACCTCCAACAACAATCATCAATCCCTCACAGCATATAACATACAATTTCACAATGGCAATGCCTCCAACACCCACACTGTAACTCAGCTAGCCCGTATAATATCTAGCAAGACACCAGAATATTATCATCAACCACACCACTCATGCCCGAATAACAAAAAACCGAAGACCGCAGGGAAAATCGGCATTCAATTCATTTTGCAATTTCTCCTAGCCCGTCAGACTAATTAAACTCATAACAGTCAACGACTGACCAGGCAAAAAATGAACAATGCCATCACAAACTGGTACCCAATTTCCACTAGAATCATCATAATAAACCGCCCTCGAACTGGCGATACAAACATAAACAGAACTGAATCCCTACTACAATTCCCCAGTGACACAAAAACCCGTTAGCCAAACAAATCAGGCCCAACGTCAGTTCGTACTCACGTAACCTCTTACTCCCTCGACACGACCCCAGGTCACACACTCCCGTTGTTCGAGTTCTCCAACACGAGAAATCTCCTCTAAGATCAGGCTCTCCTCCTCGAAACCAACCCAATACTCTTCCACCGGCCGCCTCCCTATCCACTCTCGATCCTCTCTCAGCCGGTCTCTCCTGATTTTTCTCTTTTCCTCCCCCTCATCTCCCCGTCTCGCGAGACCTTTCCCCAGCAACTTGCACGGATCCCACGTTTCAGTTCTCGTAACCGCCACCTGCCCGTGCTCGTTGTGAGCTCTCCTCCTCATCCCCTCTTTCCCTGGCACGAGGTACCTTTGTCAACGCGGCAAACCTGTTCCCAGGTTTCCGCCGGAGGTTAAAGGCCCACCTTCACTGCCTCCTAAAATTCGCCGTGTGACAATCTGTATATCTTTCAATTGTGTGTGTGTGTGTGTGTGTGTGTGTGTGTGTGTGTGTGTGTGTGTGTGTGTGTGTGTGTGTGTGTGTGTGTGTGTGTGTCTGAGAGAGAGAGAGAGAGAGAGAGAGAGAGAGAGAGAGAGAGAACGGACGAACGAACGAAAACATTTATTTGTGTAGGCCACCGGCCCATTACAAAAGTTCAAGAGAAACGTGCGGCTATGTACATGGTAGGGGTCAAGACTGGCCGCCAGTCTTGCAAGTTTTACGCGCACGAACGAGGAAACTGATCGAGACGTCGAACAGTTCGTTAGAGAGAGAGAGAGAGAGAGAGAGAGAGAGAGAGAGAGAGAGTGTGTCTGTCTCTCTTTCTGTGTCTGTCTGTCTCTTTTTCTCTATCTGTCTGTGAGTCTGCCTGCCTGTCTGCCTGCATGCCTGCCTGCCTGTCTGCCTGTTTGTCTGTCTGTCTATCTGTCGGTTTATTTGTCTATCTATCAAATGTCCATACTATATCCATACATGTATGTATGCATGTATGTATGTATGTATGTATGTATGTATGTATGTATGTATGTATGTATGTATGTATGTATGTATGTATGTATGTATGTATGTATGTATGTATGTATGTATGTATGTATGTATGTATGTATGTATGTATGTATGTATGTATGTATGTATGTATGTATGTATGTATGTATGTATGTATGTTGGTATGTATGTATGTATGTATGTATGTATGTATGTATGTATGTATGTATGTATGTATGTATGTATGTATGTATGTATGTATGTATGTATGTATGTATGTATGTATGTATGTATGTATGTATGTATGTATGTATGTATGTATGTATGTATGTATGTATGTATGTATGTATGTATGTATGTATGTATGTATGTATGTATGTATGTATGTATGTATGTATGTATGTATGTATGTATGTATGTATGTATGTATGTATGTATGTATGTATGTATGTATGTATGTATGTATGTATGTATGTATGTATGTATGTATGTATGTATGTATGTATGTATGTATGTATGTATGTATGTATGTATGTATGTATGTATGTATGTATGTATGTATGTATGTATGTATGTATGTATGTATGTATGTATGTATGTATGTATGTATGTATGTATGTATGTATGTATGTATGTATGTATGTATGTATGTACGTACGTACGTATGTATGTATGTATGTATGTATGTACGTACGTACGTACGTACGTACGTACGTACGTACGTATGTATGTATGTATGTATGTATGTATGTATGTATGTATGTATGTATGTATTTATCCACCATGTATAGATATTGTACAACTTTGGTGAATAAAATTCTGTTGATATGTATGTATGTATGTATGTATGTAAAACAGTGCTACCACAGAGGTCAAGTAGTACCATAAACAGTTTATATGTTTTGAGTATTTCTACGCAGTGGGTATAGTCCTTTCTGAAAAATGGATAAGGACAAACAGCATGTCACTTGTGAGTCTGTCTCATACGTTGTGGGCTATGAACACAATGATATTTGCATACATTGCATTGTAAAGTGGTGGCATTTAGGGGGTTGTTTGTGGAGTGTAACCGCAAGGAGGTGTATGTGGGGCTAGGGAGACGCTGATGCTGACGAGTATGACACACGGCTGGAGGCGTTTTATATTGCCCTCATCAGCTAGAACTCCTGCCACTAATGTATGAGGATGCTCGGTCCATTAAAAACTGTTTGAAGGAAAAGTGCTAACTTTCATGAGAAGCAAACCAGCAATGAAATTTTGCTCAGACTGCACGACTCGTTTGAGAACAGTGAAATGCTATATTTGTATCCGGTTTGTGAGCTTGCTAACGACATTGAACGAGAGGAGAAAGTCGTGTGACTTGGATCTCGTGATTTACTACGGTGCCAATGTGCAGTACTACGTTTAAAGCGGCAAATACTACTACGCAAGTGTCTTGAATGAATTGATAAGAAGTTTTTATATAAACCATTTATTTTGAAGTAGTTTCTTCCCAAGAATGTTGTTGTATACGTGAAAATATCCTCAAATTTTGCATCCGAAACACCCCTAACTTCGCACATTTCCTTAAACTGTAAGTAAGAGCGGTTGTTCCATTCACACAAGGATTTTCATACTTTGGCCAGTGCAATTAACAAAACTGTAGATGAGAAACAGTTGATATATTTGTATTCAAAATGATGTAAGGACATGCTTTAAACTGCCGATATACATGTATGTTCATTGTGTGCTTCTGCTGACACCTCCCACAACATACAATGTGTTTGTATTACAAAGTAGTCCATTTGTAGTGAAATAAATTCGTTAAGATAGGTGGAGACATGTAGTCTTAATGTTGCAATAGGAATGTGTTTCTGCATCCCTCAGTGTATGAGGAGATTCATTTGAAGTTCCCATAGGAAATGCTATCTGAAAACTTATTTTGATGAGACTTTAAGGCGTGCAAAAAAATAACGCTATTTGTTACGTTGCGAAATACCTTCAGTAGAATGGAAGTTGCTATGCTGAAGAAATTATTAAAACTTTATTAAATCGCATTTTCCACGGACAAATAGAAGCGGAAAAAATGGATGGCCGGTTGGAGAGAGAGAGAGAGAGAGAGAGAGAGAGAGAGAGAGAGAGAGAGAGAGACAGAGACAGAGAGACAGAGAGAGACAGAGAGAGAGAGATAAAGAGACACACAGAGAGACAAAGAGACACACAGAGAGACAGAGAGAGACAGAGAGAGACACAGGGAGAGAGAGAGAGAGAGAGAGAGACAGACAGACAGACAGACAGACAGACAGAGAGAAAGAGAGAGAGAGAGAGACAGAGAGAGAGAGAGAGAGTCAAAGACAGAGAGAGGGAGAGACAGACAGAGAGATAGACAGACAGATAGAGACAGACAGATACAGACAGACACACAGACAAACAGACAGACAGACAGACAGACAGACAGGCAGACTATAACCTCCCTCCACACTCACACACTTTTCTATCAGTGAATCTTTCGGCTCCCGTGTCTAGGGGTTTTGCTAGTGAAAGGGGGCAATAATTAATTCACTCTCTCGCTCAAACCACACTTATAAGACAACCTCAATTTTCATTCACGATGATTGAATTTAACAAAACTCAATAGTGGCAGAATCACAGTGTTATGAATCGAATGTGCCGAATGGTGTGTGCACGTGATTAGATTTTGACTGTGATTATTTTTAGCATGAGTTGGTGACGTAGTGACGTAGTGACTGAGGAGTGTTCAAGCGTGAGCGGATGATCGGATTGAATGTATATTTGTCGAGTGAAAGCGGTGTGTGACACTCGAGTGATTGAACCCCAGGGAGATGGGTGAGTGCTGATTTTATCTGTTATCATTCTACATTGTAAATACCGCGGATGTATGATGATTGATAGTGAAGAAACGGGTGAGTGAGTTTGCGTTGTTTTCAGGGTTCTTCGGTACGGTACGAGTGCCGAGACGCTAGCTGAGGCTCGGAGCTTTACTGGCGGGGGCCTGTAGCGTGGAAAAAAATGTCCCGTTGAAAACAGTGTCCGGAAGTCATCGCAGAGTTATCTGCTCGGCTCTCTCTTTATGCGATTTACCGCTCCTGCACCTGTTCTTCGCATGGAATATATCCCGACAAACGACGCATTAGTTGCTTTACGAGTTTTTGTGGTTTTGGTGCATTTGTGTCGTTTAACACATACTGTAGCGTTCAAAAAAGTTTTTCCCGTGAAAAGCCGTCTCCCCTGCCGGAAATAATATGGGAGTCACCTCCCTGTAGTCTATTTGTAGTCTGGTTTTATAAAACGCGACCGTTGACTGACTTGGCACGCCGGGGGAGTTATACTAAGATCCGGCCGCGTTAATATATCTGCGTTTTGTGACAACCGTCTTGCTCGGCGGTACTGTACTCCATGCACCTTAACGGTGCGCGTGATTCGGGTGTAATCTTAAGCTAAACGACGTTCCGAATGTTTCCGACTTCGACCATTTCAGCAGCGCCAATAAACGTCGTTTAGCTTAAGATTACACCCGAATCACGCGCACCGTTAAGGTGCATGGAGTACAGTACCGCCGAGCAAGACGTTTGTCACAAAACGCAGATATATTAACGCGGCCGGATCTTAGCATAACTCCCCGGGCGTGCCAAGTCAGTGAGGCGGAGTGGCGGGTGCCGTCTCTTTTTAGAGTTGAATTTTCAGCACGTCCCGAGCAGATAACTCTGCGATGACTTCCGGACACTGTTTTCAACGGGACACTATTTTCCACGCTACAGGGCCTGTAGCGTGGAAAGTAGTGTCCCGTGGAAAACAGTGACCGGAAGTCATCGCAGAGTTATCTGCTCGGCTCTCTCTTTATGCGATTTACCGCTCCTGCACCTGTTCTTCGCATGGAATATATTCCGACAAACGATGCATTAGTTGCTTTACGAGTTTTTGGAGCATTTGTGTCGTTTAACACATGATGTAGCGTTCAAAAAAGTTTTTTCCCCGTGCAAAGCCGTCTCCCCTGCCGGAAATAATATGGGAGTCACCTCCCTGTAGTCTATTTGTAGTCTGGTTTTATAAAACGCGACCGTTGACTGACTTGGCACGCCCGGGGAGTTATGCTAAGATCCGGCCGCGTTAATATATCTGCGTTTTGTGGCAAACAACTTGCTCGGCGGTACTGTACTCCATGCACCTTAACGGTGCGCGTGATTCGGGTGTAATCTTAAGCTAAACGACGTTCCGAATGTTTCCGACTTCGACCATTTCAGCAGTGCTAATAAACGTCGTTTAGCTTAAGATTACACCCGAATCACGCGCACCGTTAAGGTGCATAGAGTACAGTACCGCCGAGCAAGACGTTTGTCACAAAACGCAGATATATTAACGCGGCCGGATCTTAGCATAACTCCCCGGGCGTGCCAAGTCAGTGAGGCGGAGTGGCGGGTGCCGTCTCTTTTTAGAGTTGAATTTTCAGCACGTCCCGAGCAGATAACTCTGCGATGACTTCCGGTCACTGTTTTCCACGGGACACTATTTTCCACGCTACAGGGCCTGTGTGGAGACTGTCGGCGGAGGCCGCTTGAGCGCTTGCAGCGAGATTGTCAGCGGGGGCCGCTTGAGCGTCTGTAAGACTGAGTGTCGGCGGGGGCCGCAAGTCAGCACCCGTGAGCCCTGGTGTGGGACGGGGCAGTTGAGTTTGTGCCCAATACACTCCTATATCTGTGATGGTGTTCGTGTTTTTTATTGTTTATTTTCATTGTGTGGGCTAGGCTAACCCGAGGCCCAGTTAGTCGGTCCGTAACACACAGTCATGGTAATAAGAATAATAAATCAATTATGTCAGTCTACTCTCTGTGACAGAAAAGGCAGCGGGTTTATTCCACTGACCCAAAACCAAAATTGACCCCAGAGTTACTCACAAGTTCAAGCAGATGAGCGAAAACCTTTTCCTGACATCCATCGACAAAAACTTCTGCCCAAAAACGATATCCACTCAGGAATGGGCATTCACAAGCACACTCTCTCTCAAGGCTCTCCCTCGAGACGAGAGGATAAAAGGCCATACACAACGGGCTCACAAGCTTGCCCGAACAAACACGAAATTTCCAAGTGCATCACGACGAACTTTTCTCAGGTGACAACTTGATTCAGAAGTCTTGGTGGGGGGGATTCTTCAAATCGGGAAATGCTGGTCTTCTGGCACATCTTTCAGAGGGAAAGGGGGAGATTGGAAAACCTTTCTTAACGTGTTGTCCCATGAACACGGAGCTGCTTGAAATCACGTCTGCTCTTGTTGATATTCCTCGAGTCAACTGACTTAAACATTTTCACCATTCCAGACTGAAGAGTCACTCACAGCACATGCGCCACCAACCTCAACCAATCAACTCACGATTGCATCATTTCCAATTCAGTGAACAACCGGTTCAAGCTGGTATCAAATTGCAAAGTTCAGGCATGTTCCCGCCAAAACTTCAACACAGCCATAGCACCCAGCCATCAAATAAAATAATGTCTGAACCGTAACATAGACAGACAGACAAAGTGATAGAGGTAGACATAGAGATAGAGATGCAAAAACATACAGATACGCAAACGTGCTCCCACACACACACGCATACATACACACGCACACAAACACACACACACACACACACACACACACACACACACACAAGCTATTAAATACAGGGATAGGGTGGCAGAAGTGTAGGAGACCGGATGTGAATGTTTGGTCATAATTACCTATCTCATAATAATTCATTCCCTAAGTTATATCAAGATATAGTGCAAATGAAAAAATATGAAAGAACGGCCAATTAAGAGAACCACCTTAATGGAGGAAACGACCAAGAAGGATAAAACAGACAGAAGAGACACTGCAGTTGAAGTGTTTATTGCTTTAGGAGGACAGAGGCTGCAGTGTGCAGTCGAGTCTGATCAGATTCTGAGGTCTTTCTGTGACGCCAGGACAGGTGACAGAGGTGACCGTCCCAGGACTACAGCAGGAGAGCGTCAGTGCAGACTGTAAGCCTCCAGTCATGCAAGCTGGGTTTCCTCAGCATGACCTGTGGCAGACCTGACACGCATGGACTTAGGCCCACTGCCTGGATGACGGGTGTAGAGTTCCATGGAACAGAAAACAGGGTCAATCATCTGTTGCATTGTTTGTGACTCTATGGAGGCACTCCACGGTTGCAGTGATCACCGTCAACAATTGCAAACTACCAAAATATGTCGCCGTCGTAATCATCGTCGTCCAGATTACCTTTGATACGCGTGTGTAAACAAACTGAGATTGTGTAATAGCCATTGAATGTCTACGTGTATTTGCATGTGGGTCTGTATTTCTCTGTGTGTGTTTGTCCGTTTGCATGTGTGTGTGTGTGTGTGTGTGCGCGCGAGCGCGTGCATGTGTGTGTGTCTGTGTGTATGTGTTAGTTTGAGAATGTGTATGTATCTCTTATTGTCACTGAACAAAATGATATTGCAACATTTATGGATACTATGCATTGCAGTGCGGGGGGGGGGGGGGGGGGAGAAACTTGGCACTAAGGGGATAGGTGGTATACCTTTCTTTGTGACTGTTCGGAGATATAAAAATCACGACGAGGACTCAAGAAAATGTGAAGAGTCATAGAGTTGCCATTTTTTTCAAGGAACTTCTGCTGTCACCAAATGTTAGGAGACCGCTTGTTGGTGGCATAACCTTTCCAGAAACGTCGTAATCACTGTTCCTCCTCATTTGTCAAGGTCAAAAAAGTCTCGGTGACTCAGGAGTGCCTGTAAATGGGCCTTTTCCCAGGAGACCTTGCTCGCCACTGCTGTAAGTTGATACAAAGATACTACTTGTTCTGACCTGTCTGAGCCTAAGCATTTGATTGGTCCTCCTTAATAGTCAAGACCAAAGTGTCCCAATGTGCATGGTCTTTCATGGCTTAGTCGTGTCTTGGGGATGCTTTAGCCATTACATTTGGGACACGTAATTAGGGGTGCGACCATCAGCACTTTTTGTTGAACTGTTTGAAATGTCAAGGTTACAGGCAGCCAGTGTTATAAAGCCTGATACTGGAGTTTTCTCAGAGACTGAGGCTGCTGCTGTGATCCAACAGGACATGGGGTTTGTGACCAAACATTTCTCTTGGCTCTTTAATCTCGATTTAAGGGGGTCGACAGTAATATACGTACGTTTCTATCAAGCAGTTACAGTAGATGGAGGAAGGAACATGATGTTGTGTTGATGCCACCATGAGCTACATTTTTCTATGTTTGCGTGCTGAAGCAGCATCTAAACATGTGTTCTTTTAAGAACAAAATATTAACTGGAGTAAAAAAGACAAATCACCATCATTCACAAGGTTACTACTTTGAGGTAATTGTGTATTTCTTGTAAATACATGAAATTGTATTTGAAATGATACCATATTTGTCGACTTTGATCGTCCTCATCGCTTTTGTTCGCACGTAAATTTGTTAGAAAAGTCAAATTCTGGAACATCCGCTAGTAGCTGGCCGCACACGGAAAACCCCAGGCTGGAGGATGTGCACGGCTTAAAAGCGGCAGGGCTGAAAGAGTTAATACACACTACTGCCTACAATGTTCCAAAACATACCACAATGTTCTGTGAAGTTGCTACGAGCTCAATCTCATGTTTCCGTTTCCTGATTCCCGAACTTCTCGTCTTCTGTGACGTCATTTAACGTCAAGGCAATTGCAGTCTCCTATTGTACAATGACATTTCATAAGCTATGTCCACACTGGTGCTCGATGCTTTTCACTCACTCTAATAAACTTTATTTCCGAAATAAAAACGAAAGAAATATTTTACACACTGTAAAACGTGACAAAGAAAAGGTTTGATATCATGTTCTTTTACTGATGTCTCCGTCAACCATTTACTAATCCTTACCCAGCCATGTCCTGTCCTGAACAGGGCTTTAGCGTGGCGTCTTCTGACAGATGAACTCAAGTGATTCATGACATGGAGCGTCATTCCACCTGTAGCTTAGAGGTGGGTATACACACACGCAGTTCTCCTTTCTACCTCCGTTGTTGTTTGGTTCCCCAGTTCCCCAGTCTACATAACCGGTCGGTTTCTTGGTGGCAGAGGATATCCAGCGACCTTCCCCATTGACATCAAAGATACCGATCCAGGGACAGATGAGTGTGTGGTTCACTGATCAACGAGAGCAAGAACACACACAGTAAATACAAAGTTTGACGCTTCGGTTTCTAAAGGTGAAAAACAATTAACACTTTCCGTTCTACAGGTAAATTCTAAGAAAATCAGTGCACAAGGAGCGAAACGCTTGTCTACGGGTAGTAATACATTGACATGGTCTCCTGCTTACTGCAAACCATGTACTGAAAGAGAATAAACAACCAACCGATTATTGTTCTTTCTTGAGCCGATGGGGCCGCCTCATCGGCGGAAGAACCACCCCCAAACGGCCCTTTTCAGGGCCCCATCGGCTCAAAAAAGAACAATTATCGGTTGCTTGTCGTTTATTTTCTTTCAGTCACTCTAAATTCTATACAACCGAACCCGGCACTCCACTCTACATTGGAAACGATGGAGACAGTTAAGCCACTCCATTTCTGTATCTTTACGAGTACAACATAGGGCTACTGCCGCTGGGCACCTCTCTCATCAGCTGGAATCCCCGTTCATGGAACTTTTGTAGCCTGCTCAGTAGCTCCACCATGGGTCGCCCTAAAGGCGCCTACACACGTTACGTTTTTCAAGCTGGTTTTGCTCCCGATCCGGCTGACCGTGCGTGTAAAAAGCGGGTTGACAGCCACACGCAACGATTACACCCACACCGCGAACTGGAGCGATGTCCATTTTACGCGAAGCAAAGTCAGAATTTAGAGTTACGTCCCTTTGGTGAGCCTATGACAACTGAGACGCTTTGACGTACATGCGTGTGACCTGCCTGTCGGATTTGCAAAATGCAGAACTTTCCCGACCTACTGATGCATTCAACATACAGCTTTGACAAATTAATGCTGTTCATGGCTTACATTTTCTTGATATGGGGTTTCTAGTATCCCGATATACAGCGTTTTCTGTGCGAACACGCGATGGAACGGAGGCGATCCACATTCTATGATTCTTCCGATCTTCGCCGGTGTATATTTGCATTGAGATTGACCAGCATTCGATTTGTAAAAAGTTGAAGCTTTACCGACCTACTGATGCATTCAACATACAGCTTTGATAAATTAATGCTGTTCATGGCTTACATTTTCTTGAGATGGGGTTTCTAGTATCCCGATATACAGCGTTTTCTGTGCAAACACGCGAGCGGAGGCAATCGATATTCTTCGCCGGTGTAGATTTGCATTGACCAGCATTCGATTTGTAAAAAGTTGAAGCTTTACCGATCTACTGATGCATTCAACATACAGCTTTGATAAATTAATGCTGTTCATGGCTTACATTTTCTTGGGATGGGCCTTCTAGTATCCCGAAATACAGCGTTTTATGTGCGAACACGCAATGAAGCAGGTGGAGCAGATCGAATGATATTGTATAATTGTTGGAAGCGTAGATCGGCCTTGACCTGCATTCGATTTGTAAAAAGTTGAAGCTTTCACGACCTACTGACGCATTCAACATACAGCTTTGATAAATTAATGATGTTCATGGCTTACCTTTTCTTTGGATTGGTTTGTAGTATCCCCAAATACACCTTTTCCTGCCTGAAGCGACGAAAGCGTCCGCCATTAAAATTGGCGACTAAGTCGCCACAACGCTAGATCTCGCGTTGCCGGGCATATGAACCGGTCCGGAGGGGTCGGGAAATAGAGCCAGCCCTAGTCACAAGAACCGTGCGGGATTAGTCCACGGTTTCGATTTTTGACCGGATCGGCAGCAAAACCGGGGGACAACCGGTACGTGTGTAGGCGCCTTAAGCAGCGTCAAGCGCCACCGAGGAGTGGCCACTAAGTGAGCGTGGCTGAATACATGTGAGTGCGGCGCCTGCTGAATTGCCACATCCACAGCGAAGCAGCTTCAGCAGTCTACTGGAACTGTCCTGACACTTTCCGGATGGTTTGGGACCCTGCCCCCACGCACAGTAGGAAACGTATAGCGGTGCTCCCCGTGAGACTCCTGCAGCTACTCTTGGTTGGGAACACTTTGCGGTCCTACCCGGGCTCCCCGTGCGACAGTTGTACGTCATACCTGGTCAACTTCCTTTTATAGGCCTAAGACACGCTACCCTCCCGTGGCGTAGCAAATATCAGGTTCCTCGACTTTCTAGACCAGAACGTGATCATTGTCAACATCTAACTTACTTGCCAATTGACGGACAAAGTCTCCCTCGCCTTTGTCCTTTGGGGCAGCCAGGACTCCTCCCAAAGCGCCACAGTAAACCTGTAGGTAAACATTGGATATTAAACGGGCCGTCTAACGTTTCAAATGAAGGTTCTCTTTGTTTGTCATGGGAAATATAGCTACCAGACAAGGAATCTACCCGCCCTTTTCATTTTCATGTACATGTATACAACATTTTTGGAGGACCTGACGGTTGACCACGCCGTCATGATAGAATGAAATAGTGCATTGTGAGCTGGGCAAGAAATGTAGCATACTTCGCACTCTCAAAAAGTTTTCAGTTTTGGTAGGTGATGTATTACCATGATTGCAAATCTTGCTACATATTGTCTTTTAAATGGAAGAAAAAAAGGGTACACCCCTTTAGGGTTTCTCAAAATCGCCTCGTAACTATATTCATGTGATAATAACGTTAACAGCCTCAAAAGAAAAGTACAGATTTCTGACAATGTTTACATGCAGACCAAGGAATAATTTTCATGAAAATGAGAATCATATTCACAACAAGTATAATCGCAAAATGTGAAAGCAATTCTGGAGAATTAGATAAAATGGAAAGACATCATTACTGAACTTTTACTGTTGAAAAACGTCGGACACACGTCCACACTCTTCCAACCAACTTGAAAACCATCCTCTGTTCTCGTTATTCCCCTTTCCATTGGAGTTAGTTGACTTATTTGTAATCCTATAGATACTATCGCAGTATGTAGGTTCCCCTATGCCACCCGTTTCTTCGATATTCCTTTTATTCCTCTCTCTCTCTCTCTCTCTCTCTCTCTCTCTCTCTCTCTCGCTCGCTCGCTCGCTCCATCGCGGTAAGAGCACACATGTACTCGTTTTGAACATAGACTGTGCCGATGATAAGGTTGATTTTTAAAGCTACACTGAGATTATGAAGTGCAAGTATAGGAAAGCTGCCTTGTATTGATTGGAGCCGGTAAAAATAAAGTTCGACTTCCACATGCAAGTGAGAAAGCACGAAATTCTCAGCGTGTGGAGAGCGAGAGTTCAGCTTCGCAGCTAATGTTTGTTCTGAGTCGGCAGACACTGCTGCAGGAGTGGAGGCTGGATCCAAGGGCAATGACAGCGACGAGGTAAAACCAGAAATGCTACAGAAAAGATTTGGGAAGCCTAGAAAAGATCTGGAGGAAAATCAACGCCCAAGCCTGCATTTCCCAGGGTCTCTCTGGAGCAGCCGTTTTCATCTGCTCCCCTGCTAAGCATCATCTACCACCATAGAACAGATACCGTACGCTTTGCCGAGCAAAAATGGGACCGATGCAAGCCATGCTTCACCCGGTCATCTTCCCTCTCAGATTATCGTAAGAACACAGTGGAAGGGAAGAGAACTGCATCTCGCACGTACGACGACGGCAGGTCAGCAGACAAGTCTTCTGGAAACAAATTTATCAGATCAAATCGAAGGTAGACTGTGCAGATTGGTAATGCCTTTACTGCTCGATACTGTCTGATTGCTGGCGCGATACACCGTACATGCACACTTGCGCCGGTAGGAAAGTGATAAGAATTGACCTACCGCGTCTCCCTATGCGTTTCGTAAGAGGCGAATAGTTAGGAATTCCGTGACTTGACTTGCTCTCATTCTTACCAGTTACGTTTTCCTTGATTAATTGCTTAGACAGCCTGCATAGGCCGATAGGCCGTAAAACTCCTTACATCCATCCAGCCATGCACCCTAGATTGACTTTCTCACTCAAAGCCGCGCATTCTCTTGCAAAACCTATAGTCTTGATGCGTTTTTGTATTAGTTTATAACTAATTTTTTCTCAATGAAGCGAAACAGGCCGCTGTCCTATTCGAATGAGCATGTGTCATTCTGTCTCTCTCTCTCTCTCTCTCTCTCTCTCTCTCTCTCATTCTTTCTCTCATTCTCTCTCTCATTCTCATTCTCTCTCTCTCTCTCTCTCTCTCTCTCTCTCTCTCTCTCTCTCTCTCTCTCTCCAGCTACTTCAACCTTGGTCCCCACTGTCCCTTTTCCTTCTCATTAACCGCCTCTCCTTACTGCAACCTGTTCACACCCACCCTTACTCCCATCACTCTCTACCTCCGACACCGGTCCTCCAACCCGCACCCCACCCGTAACTTTACCTGGGCATCGGGCCAGGATGCGCTGATATCATTGACCAGCTTGTAACACGTTGCACCCCTCTGGATCCAGCCAGCTTCACACGTGACCGCACGCCTTATCAGTCCCGCTTCACCTGCTATTGAGAAAACGTCACAAGACTGACACGCTACACGTTGACACAGTTTTCCAGCTGGAGCTGTTCGATGTTCACCTCATGGGCTACACGACTCTGAAAGTCTTGTCTTTTTTTCTCATTCAGCCGCCATGTCTCTCAAAAGCCGCGTTGTTTGTTTGGGTCCGCCCCTGGTTGAGTTACTAAAGATAGCTGTAAAAGTCCAGGAGTCATCAGGAATGTCTAAACAGGCTATGGCCGCATGCTTGTCTCTGCATGTAAATAGTGCAGTTCCCAATAAAATTTCATATCCAAAACTTAACAATTACAATTAAACACGCAATTCTCCCAACAAACTGCGTAGTATTTTCGGAGACGTAAAAAACCTTACTTTAATGAGCCCTTTTTCTCAGTGCCCTAACCTCTACAACAACTGTTATGACTGAAACGTTTGCTGGCCAGCAGCTCTGACACCATCGGTCAACTAGTTATCAGATGTAAACACTTTTATGAGTTATATAATTATATTTTACTGCATGACTTACAAAATTACCATTGATTACTTACTGAACTAGGGAGCACTCAGAGAGCAAACTACAACAATCCTTCCTTGACCTGTAAAACTAATTCAGACAGAATTGTTGGAATCCCTTCCACTGATGGGCCACATTAGTGGACTCGTCCGAGGAGAGGGGGGCGGACCCCGCTCCGTTAGCGGGCACGGCATCTAATTGGCTGGGTTTTTACATTGGCAATTATGCCTGAAACATAGCCGAATCGCCTTGGCGACCGCTGCAAATATGATATTCATTGTAACCCAATTCAGCTAAAAGCGCATTGTGTACACCAGTTTGTCACTCACACTTTATTGTCATTCTGTGGGCAAAATAACCGTCCAAGATTGCATATGTGAGCTTGCGGGCACGTAGTACTTTGATTGTCTTTCTGTGTGGGAGTCACTGTGAATTAAACGACCAACAGCGCACCCTTTCCCTCGGACGACTCCGCTGGTGTGACCCATTAGTGAAAGGGATTCCGGATTTTCTGCTAGTCAGGCCTAATGCTACGCAGTTAAGTTTATTTTAGGGCTGTGCCAACCAGCAATTTCTGAGTGCGGAACGCACGCGTCGGCGTCATCAATAATTTGACGTCATATGATGATGATGATGATGATGATGATGATGATGATGATGATGATGATGTGGTTGTTGGTGCTGAT
>JAWQFJ010002508.1:32500-45000 GCA_034096865.1 Theodoxus fluviatilis | reverse complement strand
GTGAAAGACAGTTTTCAGTGTGTTACGGAGTGAAAATAAAATTTCCTACCTTGCACGGAGGAGAGTTAAAAACTGGCTCGAAAACACTCTGTATCACAGATTAAAATATAATTAAAATCTATAAATTCCATACTCTAATAATATAAAACTAAAAGCTCGACCCCTGTATAGAGCATTTCAACTTTTTATCTCACCAGACAGCAGGTCGCCGCGTCCCGCCAAAAAAAGGGTAGAAAGCAGGTAGCTGGAAAAACAGATGTGACAAGTTCAGCTCAGGCAAGGCACCAACTTTATCCAGGCGTAGCTCTTCTTGTTCTCTTCCGCTTTTCCCTCTTCGTCTCTCCTTCTCTTAGCCGTCGTCCACCATCATCCATCATCCATCGTCAATCATCAATCATTCATCATCAATCATTCTTCATCGATTCCTTGGTATCTCTATTCATTTATCCCGGCACCAATGACTCCAGCCACTCAGCCAGCATGATTGACTTCCGCCTGTCTGTCAATTCATGTATCAGGAAATCTCACCAGGTATCTTTTCATCCATTCGTCCGTGTTTCATTTCTTTCACTAATTCGTCCCTTCAGCCGTAAACAGATGTCCACCTTGATCAGCAATCAAAGGAGAAAAAGTCTACAATCGAATGCCAAAAATACGCCTTTGGGAGGAAGAAGCCAACACGCGGCAGAGGAAAAGAAAGCTCTCTAGGGTGCAGTTGACTACAGTGCTGCGTTAATCCCGACAAAAATGTTCATGGGTCGAGCGATACACTAATGGAATTCTAGTTTGAAGGGAAAATCAAAGGGCTGGTACGCGGAAACCCCTGTGCGTGAATGGTTTTTTAAACTGTGAAGGTCGCTGCACGGGGGCGATCCCACTCTCTCGGTGGCTGAAACCTTGAACCAGTGGTGCGAAAGTCGTCACGACTGCAGGAGATGGCCATGACGTCTGTTGTGCCGTGTCATGCTCCAAGCTCTCCACGGAGCCTTGCAGCACCGCCCTTCTGGCCCATGAATCTCAAGTTAACCTCTTCCGCCCAGTTAACCGGAGCCGCCTTTGCAATCCATATCTCCCAGACTCACCGAGGGTGTCAGACCCGTCGGTTATCCTCTATTCCATCTACCGTGCAATTTATCCAACGTTTGAATTGCAGTTCGTTTTATATCAGTCCAGGAGCAGCACTTTTAAGAAAATGAATAGGTAAAAAACAATGAAATTCTTAGAGAAAACGAGTCCACTGCCATTTGTGATCACTGCTGACTCTTTGTAATCAAATGGAGCGGGGAGGGATGGGTTGAGGTGGAAATGTGTGTAGGAGTCATTATATGGCTTGAAAAATGTGCGTCTACTGAACAAGTATAAAACAAAATGATAAAGGAGGTGGGAGTGGAAAAAGGGTTCGGTGGTATCATTTTGGGGAATGCCATTATGTTATTCACGCGTGTGTGTGTGTGTGTGTGTGTGTTTGTGTGTGTGTGTGTGTGTGTTGTGTGCGTGCGTGCTTGCGTACGGGCGTGCGTGCGTGTGTGTGTGTGTGTGTGCGTGTGTGTGAATATGTGTGTGCGTGCGTGCGTGTGTGCGTGCGTGCGTGCGTGTGTGCGTGTGTGTGGGTTTATGTGTGAACATATGTGTGTGTTTGTTAGTGTTCCTATTGACACGGAAATGATTTCTATTTAGAAAGAGATATTAAAACACTATGGAATCTAATTTAAAGCATCTGTGTTTGCCATCTTAAGATGTCACCCCCGTTTCTCTCTTGAGTCCGTTGTGGCACTTTCCTAGTTAGGGCTATTTTCGGTTTCGCTATTCCTGATTATTTGTTTACGATACATGAAAAGCAATATAGTCTTGACGCACTTTGCAAAGTTTTGATTAAAATTCATCTTCCAAATGTTCACGGATATCCTGATCAGTTTGACGCTGCTTTGATTCTTACGTCAGTTATCTCCTAAAATAGTGACTGTTTCAAGAGTGTAGACAACCCTTCTATGAATTAAAAGTCTCCTTAGCTTTAAATGGCCGTCCTTCCTCCCAAGAGGCACAAGGAAACATCTCCATATGCTAGAGACCTTCTTTAAGTAAATCGTAAAGACTGAATATTAATACACAGGTGTAATGGGGAAATAGATTTTCGGAAGTATCTCACCTGAGAGAGACTTGATTTTTTTGCTGGTGCGTTGAGGGTGAGGTTGGTAGTCCAAAAGCAGTGTAGGATTTGGAACGAGTGGAAGTTGAGGTCTGCCCCAAGGTGATGAGCGGGGTTTGCTCTGAGGTATGAGTTGTGGTGAGTAGAAATGATCGTGAGTTGGTTGTGAGAAGATGGTTATATAAGAGAGCGCAAGAAGACAGAGAGGTGAGATCGGCCCCGCACACACAGCAGAGACGGACAGAGAGAGAGAGCGGGCAGTGTTGGTGAAGGTTGGTGCGATCTTTACACGGGTCGATAGCATTTTAACTTGTCGAGGGCTGACCTACGTATTTTATGTTTTTTATGTAAGAAGGCTGACCGAAATTTTACTTGTGCTTTTTCATTTTTCCCGTTGGAATTTGAGTATGTGAAGAGTAGTTGAAATTTTATAAGATTGGGTTATTTAGGATGTTGTGTTTTGAGCAATATACAAATGTAACTTTTTTTTCCTTTTCTACCACTGTTACGAGTATTTTTATGTTGAACATAAAGACTTGTAAGTAACCCGGGACCTGTTTTTATTTCGTTTTTGTGGATCCCCGTAACAACAGGAATCCCCTTATCTGAGTCAAAGCTCTCTTCGAACTCTCCCGAAATAGACCTTTATCGGCGGAGATGACTATCTCCTTCCTTGTTCATGTCACGACCTTTCCCTTTTTGCAGTACTGGCTCCGTGTTTGATGGGTCAATACTGTCAGCTGAGTTTAAAATAGACGCAGTCTAGCGAGTCGTTTCTGTCGGGAGACGATTCGGACACGTGAGTTCGTGTTTTTCCGGCGTATGCGAGTCCCGTCGAAACAGATATAAGCTCATTTACGAAAGTCGAACAAGCCGGGTGTTTGAAAAACACGAGATGCTTTAGAAAGTTAATAATAATAATATTAATAATAATAATAATAATAATAATAATAATAATAATAATAATAATAATAATAATAATAATAATAATAATAATAATAATAATAATAATAATAATAATAATAATAATAATAATAATAATAATGATGATGATGATAATGATAATGATAATAATAATAATGATGATGATGATGATGATGACGATGACGATGACGATGACGATGACGATGATGATGATGATGATGATGATGATGATGATGATGATGATGATGATGATGATGATGATGATGATGATGATAATGATGATGTTGATGATAATAATAATAATAATACTACTAATAATAATAATACAGTTTATTTATACGCAAGCTCATGGCGTTTACAATTTAAAGAGTCAACACTCATACAACCGCTCAACATTACATTCCTACAAAAACTCACACATTATACATATTTGTTTTAAAAAAGTAAGGTGTCTTGACGTTGCTGCAAGAAAATATCGGGATATTTTCGTAGTGGGGCATACACGTGACTTGAGAGCACGTGCAGGGAATATGGAACAGATTCCTGACCTTTTCCACGGTCGCAGACGTGCCTGGACACGTGACCACCTCACAGACGTCATTAACTGCCTCCAGTGACGTCAGAGGTAGTGGCGCCACAGTTCCCGCGGCACGAATCTGAAAGAAATCGAATGAATGAACGAGAGAGCGACTAAGCTGAGGGAACAGATGGGCAGGGGAGCGAGTAGAGGAAGCGAGAGTACGACCGTCTGCTTGTGTCTGATGACATATTGGGCGATAGTCTCTTTTCTTTCTGATGGTCTCTGTCCACATTAACTGAGAGTGGAAAACCTTTTATCTCAATGTAGTTCCTGTGAAAAGTTCACATGATATAAGTTCACGAAAGCGATAGGAAACTAAACTTTTCTCTAACCTATGTAGTGAAGTATTTGTTGAAACGTACTTGCTGCCTTTGTGTCTTCATTTCAGAAATCCTATGTTTGTACCGGGCATCCTTTCCAGTGGTAACAAATTTTATTCATACATGAACTGTCCTCGTAAAGCGAATTATCTTGGCGAGGTCACAGTCGCCATCATGGGGTTGCTGCAGAGCATATTCTCAAATTCATTATTGTCAAAGACAGTAGCAGTCTCCATTCCCACCACATAGTCATGGTGGGTGGCACTATAGGGCCATGGTGGGTGGCGCCATAGAGTCATGGTGGGTGGCACCATAGAGTCATGGTGGGTGGCACCATAGAGTCATGGTGGGTGGCACCACAGTCATGGCGGGTGGCACCACAGAGTCATGGTGGGTGGCACCATAGAGTCATGGTGGGTGTTACCATAGAGTCATGGTGGGTGGCACCACAGTCATGGCGGGTGGCACCACAGAGTCATGGTGGGTGTTACCATAGATTCATGGTGGGTGGCACGACAGTCATGGCCGGTGGCACCACAGAGTCATGGTGGGTGGCACCATAGAGTCATGGTGGGTGTTACCATAGAGTCATGGTGGGTGGCACCACAGTCATGGCGGGTGGCACCACAGAGTCATGGTGGGTGGCACCATAGAGTCATGGTGGGTGTTACCATAGAGTCATGGTGGCACCACAGTCATGGCGGGTGGCACCACAGTCATGGTTGGTGGCACCACAGAGTCATTGTGGGTGTTACCATGAAGACAATTCGCCTAATGACAGAGACGATCATCAGAAGGACTGGTTAAAAACCTCCAAGTTGATTGACGCACTAGATGTCTAATTAGCTTAGCTTAAAAATGAATCGTCCACATTTGAAACAGATGAATATGCAAGAACAATCGCACACTAGCACAAGCCAATGACCAGACGCTTATTGGGTACCAACCTTCACAGCTCTTGGTGTTTTCGCTGAGAGCCAGGCCATCAAAGGAGGGGCAGGCACAGCGAAAGGATATACCCCGGGTGGGCAGACAAAGATGGCTGCATCCCGTCATGTTGGGCTCACCACAGGGGTGTATGCCTGAAATAGTCACACAATGACATCAACAGAAAGTTAGCACCGTGAACCCTGTTAGGGCCGGTAATAATTAAGTTTGTTGATTGGAAACTTCCAGCTCATTTCGTGAATTATCCAGACCGCCAAGTTGTCTTATCGTCTGTCTTTACTTGGCCAAAATAACGTTGAAGCAGTTCAACATCAGCAAGTACAAACAGTTTGACGGAGCAAATAACTACAGGTAATGGAAAAAAAGCGACGACTCTATCTTACTCATAAATAAGATGACAACATCAGCCTTCGTTTGAATTAGGTTCATCATACCTGAGATATTACATAGTGCTCTAAACGATATATATTCCTTTAACAAAAGCTCGTGTAGTAAGGTTGATGATTAAAGAGTGAGAGCTGTTCGGCAAGATGAAAGTTGCTTCCGAAAATCTTCATAAAACGTTTGCTCAAGACTCTAAATTGTTCTTGATAATATTAAGAGCAAGTGATTTTCCTAGTTCAGGCGTGGTGCCCAATATGCGTGAATACATCATCAGTATCTGATTTTGAGTCCTTTGCTCGTGTTCACAACAGTTTCATTTCATATACTCCTAAAACTTTTATACAACACAAATAAAGCCAAGAGTGGTTAGGTCTCTGTTTCTAATGAAGAGTAACCCAAAACAACACTCGACAACCACCTTTATGCTGTGCCTTTGTGACACTGAGGTCGCGGCAAAGCAGAAGGTTCTGTAAGATCAGAACCCAGGGGCGCGTTGCTTAGCCTACCTAGTTGGCAAATAATAGGCCAGTGTCAGCATGTGTCAAACATTTGACTGCCTTTACATCTGCTTTCATCATATTGACACATGTTGACACCAGCCTATTCCTCGCAAGATCTTGCAAGGTTGCTAGCATAAGCAACGCGTCCCAAGACTAGAAACCTACTTTGTGGCTGGAGGGAACGGTCGGTGGAGACGAGGGAGAAGAGCTCTCTGCTGCCTGGAAACACGGCCAACTGGCGCCACAACGTAGAGTACTGCACCTCCACAAGCGTGGAATGCACGGCAGCACTGAGCCAGGTGGAGAAGACTGCCGTGTTGCCAATGGTTACCAGACCAAAGACTGGATTGCCGCGGGTGATGTTGGAGAGGTCACCCGCCAGTTTGACCTCCTTGCCATCGAAATCGCTGGACATGATGTGCTGACTCTTCCCATTCACCCAGTACAGTCGGCTGGAAGAACACAGAACATAATCATTCGTTTACCAAGGGGATTGGGGTGAGTTTTTTCTGGGGGTACTACCAGCAATGAAGCAGCTTGCAATCTAGTTTATATCAGCGTGACCCATACACGAATCCCAAGAGATAATGGAAAGAGAGGAGAAGAGAGAGATAGAGAGACAAGCAGACTGAGAGATGGAGAGACAAGCAGAGAGATGACTCATGAAACTGATGGATCGGTAGACAGGTCATAATCTAAAATTAATAGGAAACAGCGATAGAACATAATAATTCTACTCGTAGGAATGCATCTATTACGGATAAAGCGCTGTACAGATAATTATGCGGTCCTAATGTGTTTCTTCTCTGCCACAATTTTTGGGGAGAGAAAATAGCGACACACACACTTCTAGTAAACCCTCAGCAACGACGTCCCACAGTAACCCATCCATCCTTTCATATTAAAATTAGGACGGAAATGAGATTCAAATCATACAGCATAACTGCCACTCTTCTACATGTCATCAACCCAGTCGAACACTACTCGTCCTACATTGGCAAGTGGCTTCACCACCTGTCACCTCCAGTCTTCAATTTTCGCCCAGACATCTTGCCCATGTAGGCAATTATCTCTGGTCTGTCTGGGAGGTTCTAGCTACCGGGGCCGATTCCAGCAGGCTTACCTATCATCATAGCTGATGAGGCCACTTCCAGTGGGCCCCTGGTTGAGAACTCTGAAAGAGCAACCACCAAAGGTCCACGAGCGATTCGCCTCATGGATTAGTATCGTGATTTAGGCGGAACTAGTGGTGAACTACGGACGCATCGCTACTATTAGGTCTGCTGTGAGTGGTAGCAGGCAAACCATAGGAATTGTGAGCCCATGAGCTACATCTCCGGAGTTACTCTCCTCTCATCCTTCGTGAAATAAAATGGCATATGTTAGCTGTGGACATCACTGCTAACACTAGGGGGGCCGTGCTTGATTTCTCTCTCTCTCCCCAACATGATGAATTTGTGAAAACGACCTCGTGCAAGTTAGGTAACAACATATTCGCACCTGTCTATCATACTGCATTCGGTTAAAGATGCATTACAAAAGGTCTATTTCAACTCCATCCATGAACCCCTTACCTTCTTCCACATCAATGCAAGCAAACTTCTACAAGACATATCATCACATAAGGCTCGGCCATCTCAACAATATACATGTAGGGTAGTATGACACTGAAGTACATCAACACGACAAGCATGCAGCGGAGTTCAACAGCTAGGCCACCAGAAATTTACAAACATTTTGATGAAAGAAGGCGTGTGAGTAAGTCTTTGGATCATACTGTTACCTGAGGATTGAATTTCATTCCATGCAATGAATGATCAGATGTTGAAGGCTAGGCGCAATTGATTTACTTCAAGAGGGTTACCTTAATAGAGTGCACACTCGTGTGTTCAAAAACGCACGTTATCTCTCTTTCACTCTCTTTTCTCTCTCTTTTCTCTCTCTGTCTGTCTGTCTCTGTCTCTCTCTCTCTCTCTCTCTCTCTCTCTCTCTCTCTCTCTCTCTCTCTCTCTCTCTCTCTCTCTCTCTCTCTCAACGCACAAGTTAAAACATTTCTAAGCAGCGATTTGCCATTGTTGCAACACAGAGACTACTGGACAAGACAAACAGGCATGCATGGAGGAGAGTGACCTCACTGACCGAGTGGGATAGCTTATGGCCAGCTGGTTGGGCCAGTGGAGGTGCTGGTTGACCAGGAGCTTCCGTCCACTGCCGTCCAGTCCCGACCTTTCGATCTGCTGGGTACCTTGGTCTGACCAGAACACGTGGCTGCAGCAAAGCAAGACAGATCGACAAGTGAACGAGAACCTCTTTGGAAACTCGCCCTTATGAAAATGCATGAAAAATAATGCAACAAGACAGAGAGAGAGAGAGAGAGAGAGAGAGAGAGAGACAGACAGACAGACAGACAGACAGACAGACAGACAGACAGAGAGAGAAAGGGAGAGAGAGAGAGAATGAGAGAGAATGAGAAAATAAGAGAGAGAATGAGAGAGAGAGAGAGAAAGAAAGAGAGAGGGAGAAAGAGAGGGGGGGAGAAAGAGAGAGTTAGAGAGAGAAGGGGGGAGGGAGGGAGGGAGAGAGAAAGAGAGAGAGAGAGAGAGAAAGAGAAAGAGGGAGAGGGAGAGAGAACGAACGAACGAACGAACGAACAGTTTATTGTCGGGCCTCCGGTCCTTCACATCAATATTTAATTCAAAAGTTACAGTCAAGTAGTTAATGCCTCTTCAGTCACTGCTGTAGTCACTGCCTCCTCCCGCCTTTTAAATGCATGATACAAGTACCTTGCTACAGATCTTATCACCATTATATCTTGCTCCATCAGCAGGTATTGGATCTCTACATTCATATCAGGGAGATTTTTAAGGAACTTTCTTCTCAGGTCCTCATATACTGGACATTCAAGAAGAAAATGTCTTTCACACTCATCTGTTTCATAACATGCTGGACACAAGTATGTGTTGAAATCACTACCCTTTACATATCGATATTGATGCACATACAGGTCGGTAAATCCCATACGGAAACGAATGTACACATCTCTAAATACTTTCTTGTCAATACTGTACAAATACATCTCTTTATACCGTAGTGCTTTGAAACAACGAAAAAAGGAATATCTATCACTAGCATTCAAAGCTTCAGACCACATTGTATTATATTCATTTACCATTCGTTTTCTTAGTTCTCTCAAGAATTCACCCTCACATTGCACTTTCTGATTAGTCCAGATTTCCAAGAATCCATATCTACCTAGTAGATCTTTTATTCTGTTTGACCAGTTTTCATTCGAACCAGATGCCAACATCATGCTGTAAGCTTTGCGAGGGTATCTACTGGATTCCATTTTCAGTAAACGCAGCCAGTACTTGATAGCCCTCATTGAAGCAGTTATGTACAAGGGGTATCTACCCGTATCTCCGTACACCATTAAATTTGGTACCTGCATGGGTAAATTAAGAAAACGTTTAATAGCCTGTAAATGTACACATTCCACAACATAACATTGACTGGTGCCCCACAGCTCGGCGCTATACAACAATACTGACTGCACCTGAGCATCGAATAGTTTGAAATATACATCTGGCGACATACAATCCAGTCTTCGTAGACATCTAGATACCTGCATCATGGCACCTTTCGCTCGTTGTACGAGATCATATTGCATACTGTTAAATGAGAGTCTGGTAGTGAATAATACACCAAGATATTTGTATTCGTTCACCGTTTCTAACCTTTTGGAACCTAAGTACCATATCTCATGGTCAGCCAAGTATCCTCCATTGCGAAATACAATGACCTTTGTTTTTTCGTGATTAACCTGTAGGCCGACTGCAACCGTTCCTTTCTCTAAATAGTTTAATTGGTTTTGAAGTCCTATTGCTGTATCAGAAATAAGAGCAATATCATCTGCATACAATAGTGCATATATCGTCGTATAGTCCGGCATAAGCTGGATACCATGTCTACCGTATTTCGAAATATATTTTGCAACATAATTCACCAAGAGGGAAAATAGGATCGGAGACATCTTGCAGCCCTGCTTCAGTCCGCAGTTACATTCGAATACATCTCCGTAGCCATTGTTGCATCTAACAGAGCACAGAACTTGAGAGTATATGGCTTTTAGCATCTCGAGTAATCTCCCTTGCAGCCCGTATTTTTCTAGTATTTCCCACAGGATCTTTCTATCTACCCAGTCAAACGCCTTCTTCAGGTCCACAAATGCAACATATACTTTCCGTCGTCTCGAAAGATATCTCTGCACAACTGAATGCAGTACAAAAACATTATCCATGGTAGAATAACCTCTTCTGAAGCCTGCCTGTTCTTCACCTACTAAACCGTTACTCTCCACCCAGTCATTTAATCTATCAGTCATGATAGAGGTAAAAACTTTGCTGAAGCAACTTAACAGCGAGATCCCCCTGTAATTGTCTGGAACTGAGGGATCTCCTCTTTTATGTATCGGGAGAATAATAGATTTGCTCCATATCTTTGGGTACTTATTCATTAAGAAAATAGAATTAAAAAGAGTGACAATGTGACTAATCAAAGAACGTGGAGTACATTTGAGCATCTCGGGTAGTATTTCATCGGAACCTGACGCAGCTCTTGATTTGAGTCTGTTGATAGCACCCACTACTTCAATTTCTGATATGTCATCTTCCAGGGTGGAAAAATCATTGGCTACGTCAAGAACCCCATCCTCAATAAAACTTCGCTGTTCTGGATTTGGGATCTCAAATAACGCTTTAAAATGTTCTCTCCAGACATCACCCCCTATCTGACCATCTACATATGCTTTTGCATTGTACCTCCTAATGTTCTTCCAAAACACACTGGGATCATGTAAATTTGTCACAAGGGTTGTCACAGCCTCTTTCTTATAATCAGCCTTTTTACGTTTTATCATCTGCTTGTACCTATTTCTTTCTTTGCTATACTGTATTTTGTCTTCTTTTTTCTGGGAGCGAATGTATTTTCTAAGTATACTACGGAGTATTCTTTTAGATGACCAGCAGTCTTTATCAAACCAAGGGTGCCTACGACTTCTCTTGTAGTGTACAATCTTTTTCCTAAAAAGTTCACCTGCTTGTACGTAACGATTCACAATATCTTCTGTCAATTCATCAACATCATGCTTGGCAGTATTGTGTGAAATACCATCGTCAAAGATCTTGATAAGATTACTCTGAAATTGCTCTTTGAGATTTGGGTCCCACATTAATTGGTAGCTAATTACTTTCTCTTCTACAGAACTTAAAATCATTTCTAGGTTACAAGTCACAGTTAACTCGAGGCAGAGATGCGAAGTCAAAATATTTTCTCTTACATTCAGATTTGTACACATTGATAGCAATTCTTTAGATATCAGAAAATAATCAATGACACTGTTCCCCATTTGTGATATGTTCGTATAGTTTCCACTTGTTTCCCCTGGTATACTACCATTTCCCACACACAACTCGTATCCCATACAGACTGATAACAGTGTTTGCCCAAAATCATTAACAACATTGTCTTGAGAAATACGAGTTGTGAATACATCATGTCTCAAATTTGTTACATCTGAATTCCCCATATTTAATCTTCCTGTACGTGCGTTAAAGTCACCGCAAACAATCATTGAACATTCTGGAAAGGTTACGGAAACGTGTAGCAAACAATTCTCTAACATGAATATACCATTAGTTTCATCTTTATCGTTGTAATATGGCGACCCCACTGGGGGAATATATGCCCCTATTAGAATAACATCAAAGTTTGTCCCCAACAGTTGCTTTTTTATCTTCAGGACAAGAGTATTTTCAACATTGCATTTAACTGGTTCAACCCATTTGGCCACACAGTGGTTTACAAGAAAAATAACGCCGCCTGATCTGCGACCTCTCATGGATAATTTATGAGCTTTTGCTAGAAATACATCAAGCAGTCATTTTCAATAAATTCGACGAAAGTTTCAACGAGGCACACGATATCAAATTTCAAGAGAGGGAGAGAGAGAGAGAGGGAGAGAGAGAGAGAGAGAGAGAGAGAGAGAGAGAGAGAGAGAGAGAGAGAGAGAGAGAGAGAGGGGGGGGGGGACTGCACTGTAGGTTTATGGTTTGTAATAGGGCTGTATATAATCTAAATAAACATTCTTGTTGTGTGGTGTAAACATGCTCCTATAAACATTTACTCATTCACACACATGCGTGCATATTTTGAACGTTCTCATGCGCGCATGTATGTACGAAAGCATGGACGCACTTACACATACACAGGCACGCGCAAACACTCATTGAAAACAGCGCGAGCGCTCTAATTCATGCACACACACGTGCACACACGCACACACGCACAAATACACATGCGCAAGCACACACACACACACGCACACACACGCGCGCGCGTACACACACACGCACACACACACACGCACACACACACGCACATACACACACACACACACACACACACACACACACACACACGTATGTACACAAGCACACAAGCACTCATACACACACTTTTCACTTTGCACTCACATCCTCTGCAAATTTATTTAAGTTCTCCGGGGTTGGATTGGATGTGCCCCCACGCAGCATGAAAGACAATGGAGAGAAGCACTGGATGAGTTCAGACTGCAAATCTTCGAAGACTCCAACTTTTTGTGTGCCTTACTTTAAAAAGCTCGCATTCTATTTCTGACATTT
>JAWQFJ010002508.1:25000-27500 GCA_034096865.1 Theodoxus fluviatilis | reverse complement strand
TCTTCCTCTCTCTCTCTCTCTCTCTCTCTCACACACACACACACACACACACACACACACTTCACAATCAAAAACACACGTGCGAGCGCACACAAACACGCGCGCACGCGTGAGCAAAAACACACCACCGATTTCTCCTCAACGATTTCCTCAAAACCTCTGATCAAAATCACTCTGTGGAGAGCTTTCAACACAGTTCCACTTCACGCCCTTTGCTGCAGCTGCACAACACCACCGACTTAAACATGCATGATCAGAACCCCACCCCATGCAACTGCCGCCGACGGAGCGGTCCCATTAGTTTCAACGAATCAAATCATTCTGAAAATGCTAACGCCCACTTCTCAACTACTTCATCTCGATGCCTCTCCTTAGCACTTCTGCAGGCGGGGACGGCGCTATATAAATACATCGGGAGGAGCTGCACTTGCCAGGGATCCCAATCCCAGCGCCAGTCTAAAGTTTCCGCGGTGCAGGTGCAGATCGAGGTGGTGCCAGCTTCTCCTCCTCCAGACTTTGACATGTCTGGGTTTTTGTTCGATTCCAGTGCCAAGCTCTCGCTTGTGAGTCAGCCTGACACAACGCCTCCACTTTCTTTCCCTTTCACCTGCATCGGTTTTGGATGCCTGCCGAGTGCGTGGCGACTTCTACATCTTACTGAGATGCGTAATTCAGATTTGAGGGTACGACTTATTCATGGGGCGCGTTTCTTGCGTACACCAGGAACCTTGCAAGATCTTGCGAGGTATAGGCCGGTTACAACCTGTGTCAACATGATGAAAGTAGACGTAAAGGCAGACAAATGTTGACACATGTTGACATCGGCCTGTACCTCGCGAGACCTCGCGTCTATGCAACGTGTGCATGACAGTAAGATCTACGTCATGACGGTTAGTGATGCTCACTTTTTCATCTCCATAGTTTTGAGGGGCGATAGAGGTAAACGTTGAAACCACACGAGGGATGTACTCAATAACTGCGTTTAGTTCATTAAACAAGTAACTACGTTGCGTTTCTAGGATTCCGATGTGCATTAACAGGTCATGGTTCCATTGTTATGGTCATTTCATGGAAACTTCTTCACCTAAATGCTTTGCTTAAAGTCTACAATCATTCACCAATATTGTTTTTTCACGGGTGAAACTATTATTCTCTCGAATGAATATTACCTTCTTCTATCATACAAAATCGATTAATATACGAGGTCACAGTGACTCTAACATTTCATGATGACGTCTTCAAAAACGAGGGAAAAAATTCCAGACGGAGGCTCAACTAAACCTTTCCCGGGTTTTTTTCGCGAGACAGGGCAACTTTTACGTAAGTCAGTTCCGGTCTTATCTCTCCTCGCGTATCTTCCATGCCGCCGGGGCCTCGACGCTGGGCCGTGGCAGATACGCAACCTCGACAAATGCACAGGAGGAGCAAGCAAGACTGAGGCAGTGATAAGACTCTTTGTCCTCACTTCCTCTCCCGTGCACCCCGTGCACCGAGCACGCACTACGCAACATGGCGCACGGGCACATGTGGCAGGCAGTATCACGCTGGTGTGTTCCCTTTCTAGGATTCACTTTTTTGCACCCATCCTTGTATATCAAAGAGGTTTTTAGAAAATGTGAAAATGAAGACATGTTTGTTGTGTTGAGAACGCAGTCAGCATCCCGCTGGGCGAGAGATAGCAAAAGCTCGCCCCGGGCAAACATGGCCAGTCGCGGCCAAATCGATGATCGGTATGGCCGACGCGGCGGGATGAGGATGGTGAGCAGATGGGCATCTTGAGAAAACACGTACAAATACGCACGCACGAAAACACATACAAACACACACACACACACACACATACACACACACACCACACCACACACACACACACACACAGAATCACACAGACACACACGACACATACACACACACACACACACCAACCCACACACCACACACCACGACACTACACATAACACACAAGACACGACACACACATGACACACACGACTCACTACACACAAACACGAAACACACAACACACAACACCATACACCACACCACACCACACCACACGAAACACACACACACACACACACACACAGGACACACACCCAAATCCATGCACACACATACACACAGACACACACCACACAAATCACACCTACACATACACACATCACGAACACACACACACAAATACACACACACACACACAAATCACACACACACACTCACACACACACACTACACACACACAAACACCAAACACCAACACACACAAACACATACACACACACAAACATCACACACACATGCACATACACATACATACACACACGACACACACACACACACCAACACAGCAAAACACACACACCACACAGGCGACACACACACACAAACACACACAAACACACATACCCACGCACACCCACCCACCACACATACAAACACATCACACACACATCATAACACACACACCAACAGAGCCACATACACACACACACTACACAAT
>JAWQFJ010002508.1:10000-20000 GCA_034096865.1 Theodoxus fluviatilis | reverse complement strand
ACACAACACACGTGCATTCTTGGAATACACAATACACACGCATTCTGTGGTCACACAACACACGTGCATTCTGTGGTCAAACAACACACGTGCATTCAGTGACCACACAACGCACGTGCATTCAGTGATCACACAACACACGTGCATTCAGTGACATGCGTGCATTCAGTGAACACACAACACACGTGCATTCTGTGAACATACAACACACGTGCATTAAGTGAACACACAACACACGTGCATTCAGTGATCACACCACACACGTGCATTCAATGACACACGTGCATTCAGTGATCACACAACACACGTGCATTCAGTGACATACGTGCATTCAGTGAACACACAACACACGTGCATTCAGTGATCACACCACACACGTGCATTCAGTGACACGCGTGCATTCAGTGATCACACAACACACGTGCATTCAGTGATCACACAACACACGTGCATTCTGTGATCACACAACACACGTGCATTCAGTGATTACACAACACACGTGCATTCAGTGATCACACAATGCACGTGCATTCAGTGATCACACAACACACGTGCATTCAGTGATCACAAAACACACGTGCATTCAGTGATCACACAGCACACGTGCATTCAGTGACACGCGTGCATTCAGTGAACATACAACACACGTGCATTAAGTGAACACACAATACACGTGCATTCAGTGATCACACAACACACGTGCATTCAGTGACATACGTGCATTCAGTGAACACACAACACACGTGCATTCAGTGATCACACAACACACGTGCATTCAGTGACATACGTGCATTCAGTGAACACACAACACACGTGCATTCAGTGATCACACAACACACGTGCATTCAGTGACATACGTGCATTCAGTGACATACGTGCATTCAGTGAACACACAATACACGTGCATTCAGTGATCACACAACACACGTGCATTCAGTGACATACGTGCATTCAGTGAACACACAACACACGTGCATTCAGTGATCACACCACACACGTGCATTCAGTGACACGCGTGCATTCAGTGATCACACAACACACGTGCATTCTGTGAACACACAACACACGTGCATTCTGTCAGCACACAACACACGTGCATTCTGTCAGCACACAACACACGTGCATTCTGTCAGCACACAACACACGTGCATTCTGTGAGCACACCACACACCAGCATTCTGCGAGCACACAACACACGTGCATTCTGTGAGCACACAACACACGTGCATTCTGTGATCACACAACACACGTGCATTCTGTGAGCACACAACACACGCACATTCTGTGAGCACACAACACACTTGCATTCTGTGAGCACACAACACACGCACATTCTGTGATCACACAACACATGTGCATTCAGTGATCACTCAACACACGTGCATTCAGTGACATACGTGCATTCAGTGAACACACAACACACGTGCATTCTGTGAACATACAACTCACGTGCATTCAGTGAACACACC
This sequence comes from Theodoxus fluviatilis, assembly GCA_034096865.1. NCBI lineage: Eukaryota > Metazoa > Mollusca > Gastropoda > Cycloneritida > Neritidae > Theodoxus > Theodoxus fluviatilis. The sequence goes on along the minus strand of JAWQFJ010002508.1, from coordinate 18,531 downwards.
ACACACGTGCATTCAGTGATCACATCACACACGCGCATTTAATGACACACGTGCATTCTGTGATCACACAACACACGTGCATTCAGTGACACACGTGCATTCAGTGAACACACAACACACGTGCATTCAGTGATCACACAACACACGTGCATTCTGTGACACACGTGCATTCAGTGATCACGCAACACACGTGCGTTCTGTGAGCACACAACACACGTGCATTCTGTGAGCACACAACACACGTGTATTCTGTGAGCACACAACACACGTGCATTCTGTGAGCACACAACACACGTGCATTCTGTGATCATACAACACACGCGCATTCTGTGATCACACAACTCACGTGCATTCTGTGAGCACACAGCACACGTGCATTCTGTGATCACACCACACACGCACAGTCTGTGATCACACAACTCACGTGCATTCTGTGAGCACACAACACACGTGCATTCTGTGATCACACCACACACGCACAGTCTGTGATCACACAACTCACGTGCATTCTGTGAGCACACAACACACGTGCATTCTGTGAACACACAACACGTGCATTCTATGAGCATACAACACACTTGCATTCTGTGATCACACAACACACGTGCATTCTGTGATCACACAACACACGTGCATTCTGTGATCACACAACACACGTGCATTCTGTGATCACACCACACACTTGCATTCTGTGATCACACCACACACTTGCATTCTGTGATCACACAATACACGCACATTCTGTGATCACACAACACACGTGCATTCTGTGAGCACACAACACACGCACATTCTGTGATCACACCACACACTTGCATTCTGTGATCACACCACACACTTGCATTCTGTGATCACACAATACACGCACATTCTGTGATCACACAACACACGTGCATTCTGTGAGCACACAATACACGCACATTCTGTGAGCACACAACACACGTGCATTCTGTGAGCACACAACACACGTGCATTCTGTGAGCACACAACACACGTGCGTTCTGTGAGCACACAACACACGTGCATTCTGTGAGCACACAACACACGTGCATTCTGTGAGCACACATCACACGTGCATTCTGTGATCATCTCGAGTGGCGTGTGGAGACAACAAAAGTTGCAGAATTTTCGGAAGCTCTGGTCCTGTAATAAGGGAAGTCAGACTCTTTTCAACGTTTCGAAGGTTGCTGTTTGAGGTATTGATGCTTGAATGCTAAAGACACAAAAGTGGTAGAATTGGATTCGGATCCATTCTGACAATAATTTCGAAGAGCATCTTGGGACAGGAGGTTGTGTTCTGCATTTTTACATCCATTTTCTCTTCATAACCGAAACTCGGTTTCTCCACGATTTCGCTATTCTTCTGTACCAAATACGGTAAACAACCAAATACCGTACACCTGCTCACCTGCACACCACAACTAACACACAACGCACATATCAAATAAAGTACAAGTATCAGGATTTTTAGGAACCTGTGGTCCCCTAATAAGGGAAGTCAGACTGTTTTCAAAGTTTGGAAGGTTGTTGTTTGAGTTATTGATGCCTGAACGCCAGTGATACGAAAGTGATAGAATTAGATTCAAACCAATTTTGACAACATTCACAGGAACGTCCTGGGACAAAGGGGTTGTTTTTGACAGTTTTCCAGCCAAAATCTCCTGATAACCGTAATTCGGTTTCTCTACGATTTCTGTCTTCTCTGTACCAAATAAGGCAACCACACACTTGCTCACCTGCACACCACGCGCATCAAATAACACATAATGTATATCTCCAGAGGCGACAGTCGCTTGGATGATTTCCCATGGCGTGTATTTCTTTGCCGCCAACGCAGTGAAACCACACACGTGGCACGGTTCGCCCCAAGTCGAGGCAGGATGTGTGTAACAGGAGATTCCCTGGCACTCTGCCTTATTTCCCAGGACAAGGACACGGCAAAGCATTAGTCTGCAATATCTACATGCAATCGATTGTTGTGCTTTGAACCTATTTTCCTGCACAAATGAAGCTGAAAGGGCAATGTATTGCTGCATCAGTACCCTCGTGTGTTCATTAACTCCAAGTGTCTGTAAAGTCCACACAAGAGAACAGTTTAACGAATCATCTATCAAAGCAATCGATCAAAGCCCATTGTCTTTAAATGAGTGGGAATGTATGCATGAATATAAAGAGACTACTACAGGACTGACATGAACATCCCAAAGATGACATTCCGAAGAACTGCTCAATTTGTGTGCATTAGAAACCTCGCGCCATATACAAAGGCACGAATCAACAATATTGTCTCTTTCGATACACGAGATGACCTAGTAATATGAATTTGTTTCACAGTGCGTAAGAGGAAGGCGTAAATCATCTATCATTAATTCGGGTAATTGATGAGCAAAAACACATTCCAAACACCATGCAATACCACGAGAACTAACTGCAGCATCAAAGTTTATGTGTGTGTGTGTGTGTGTGTGTGTGTGTGTGTGTGTGTGTGCGTGTGTGTGTGTGTGTGTGCGTGCGTGCGTGTGTGTGTGCGTGCGTGTGTGCGTGTGTGTGTGTGTGCGTGCGTGTGGGTGTACGTGTGTGTGTGCGTGTGTGTGTGTGTGTGTGTAATAGCACAATCTCCATAATTTGTTAAATCCTTACTACAATATCAAAAAGGTAATGAAAGGTAGTATTTTGGAGAACGTGACGCCGTTTGAACCTGCAATTGTTCTTCACCAACCATGGCGGCTGAAGCATGTTCGTGAAAGGGAAGCCGCGATGATTATTACAAAATAGAAGGCAATAGCCTCAACAAGAACTCTTCCTGAAAACGGAGGCGCGTGTATCCGCAAGTGCTAGAAACCTGAGTCTTCGACCGATATAATTCTGACATTAATAGCTGAAAATGTAAAACTGACAAAACCCAACATTTCCACTTCAAAATAAACTCGGCTTTTTCTGTCTTTAATGCTCTCCTCTCCTCGAATGTTGCTCCTGTCAGGCAAGGGTGCAATTTAAAGCAACAACTTCAGAGAGAACCTAATGCCAAACCTGCAGGGGCAAGTCTGGTTTTTTGCCTTGCTGACGGCGTTACCATTACGTACACGGGGCGCTGTGGCAGCGGCTTAGTGAAATGTGAGAGAGAGAGAGAGAGAGAGAGAGAGAGAGAGAGAGAGAGAGAGAGAGAGAGAGAGAGAGAGAGAGAGAGAGAGAGAGAGAGAGAGAGAGAGAGAGAGAGAGAGAGAGAGAGAGACTGTTGCCAACAGCAAACACAGCGTCGCGTTGTTTAATCTCTCTAAATCAATGTCTTGAAGACAGTGTTTCCAGTCCCTACTCAAACACACACACACACACACACACACACACACACACACACACACACACACACACATACACACACACATACATACACTCACACTCACACACACACACAAACACACATTCACACACACACTCACACACACACATTCACACACAGACATATACACACATACACACACACACACACACACACACACACACACACACACACACACACACACACACACGCACGCACACACAAATGGCAAGTGAGAAATCGTAAACATGACCGGACCTGCACACCTAGTGAGGACTATCGACATTCTTCTCCCTCAAAATATCCCTGATTTTAAAACTTGACAGTTTCAAAGGTGGCAAAAAATTTTAGAGGCAAAAATGCTTGCACGGGCAAGTGAGACGAGACAAAAAGGTCGACGTTTAGAAAATTACACCCTTCGTCAGGACAAAAACACGACAAACAAAAAGAACAGATCACTCAGCGACGAGATACGTTCGGGCGGGTGAAGAAGTGGCTGTGATCTGTTTTTTCGTTTGTTGTGTTTTTGCCCTGACGAAGGGTGTAATATTCAAATCGTCGACAGTGTTGTCTCGTCGCACAAGCCCCGACCAGTATATTTGTTAAAATCATTCAACCAATCCCAGTTTGTGGTAATTTGTTATTAGCTAAAAAAAAGAACAGAAAAGAAAAGAAAAACCTCACTTAAGAAAAATCTTAATTTAAGTCTCCTTATCTACGAAATAACCTAAGATGAAGACTCAGATTGAGCTCCCTGGTTATCAAACAGGGAAATCCATACTAGTCGATGCACAGGTCTGTTACCTTAGTACATGAAGGAAGCAGATTTTTGTTTGTCGTTCTCTCTATGAGAGCGCAACAATCCGGTGAGGCATAACATAGGAGCAAGCGTTGCCTAACCAATACTGATAGACTTTCAGTCACGTGGCACTGATGGATGGATGGATGGACTTTTACTGCCTATCAGCCTTTAAATGCTACTGATGGCCAATGATAACAAAAAATCACCATCATAGTTGGTTAGAATAGGAGAACTTCAAGTCGCCATGCTCCTAGTTATTCGCCTCTTACGAATCGCGTAGGAGGACGCAGTAGGTCTCTTCTTACTCCTCAACCCACAGATCGAACCAAAATCACAGACCGGAAAACAGCGAGTTCCAAACGTCCCCAATCTACGGAAGATGCACTGCTGATGTGGCGGAAGATTTTGTGAGGATTTGTACAGCTTTCCAGGGCGGCGATGCCATCAGCAGAGGGGACGTCCAGGTACACCCCGATCATTAGCTAGGGATTAGGAGAGCACACACGGCCCGTATACCCAGCCTTCCCACTCATCGATCTCTTTTGATCGAACCGCCCCGCCCCGCCGGCGACCGTGGGCACTTGGATCAGACAGCGCGATCTCTCGACCGCGGCTGGCAGGAGCCGATGGTTGTGAAGAGCGAGAGCGTTCAAAGCGACTCTCTCCCCTCTCTCCTTCGCCAACAACTTCGTTGGTGGCAAGGGTCGATCGGACGGAAAGAGAGCGTGCAAGGAAAGACCAAGAGGAGAGAAAAAAAGGAGAGCGAACAAAAAAAAAATCAGCGCTAGCTCGCGAACGAAGACCCCCCAAAAAAGAGAGACTCTTTTTCACGTTTTCCCCAATACTGGGACCCTACTCTAGTGGTTCAGACAGGTAGGAAATTAAACTTCTCAGACGAGAGAAAAAGTCAGACAGGAGAAAAGTTAGATTTTTTTTCTTTAATAAGAAAAGAACGATAAGAAAGTTTGCATTGCCAATTTTGACTCTTTCTTTTCTACATCGACTGAAACGAATTAACGGCTGTAAATGGACGGACTGAGATGGAAAGATAAAGAGAACCTTGCAAACATTAAACATCTTTGCAATCTACATCGAGATTAACCGCAGTAAATTGACCTCCAACAAACGCCTCATCAGGTCATCCAAGGAATTCCTTCATGGAAACAAAGGCTCCTGCCCGAACACGCAGAAAACACATTCCCCAAATATTAGCCAAGTTCCATCGTTACTTCTGTAAGCAGGCGCACTGACGATTCGGTTCTTCCGACGAGTGGCTGTGAAGAACTGAGCCAACAAGAAAGACCAACCTTCAAAGGCTGCTGCTGCCAATTTCCTCCAAGCACATGGCAACCAGACCACGTGCTACACTCATCAGCCTGTGCTGGCTCTGGGATGTGAGAGGAACTCGTAGAGAGGATGCGGGTTGCGTTGGGATGATTGAATCAAGTAATAAACGGTGCCATATTTAGATGAGGGTTGATCGATTACCTGCCAGAATGGCGCACAGCGTGCAAGCAGACACCGTCTGGACGGAGATACATCAAGGTTACAGCACCGCCAGCACGAGTCGGCAGCAGCTAGTGTTGCAACGGGAAGCATGTAACTTGTCCCAACGATGCATGCACAATGTGATTATACTGAGAATGCATGGACTGAACTGACGGGTTCAGGACACTCTACATGCAGTCCCTGAACAGGGGCAACATGATACTTCCGCCTGACATAGACGAGGACACACTGTTTGTAGATATTGCAGTCACTACACTCATGCATGATGTCCCAAGATGCACAGAGGATGTAAGTGCGGAGTGAATGGCAGTGCTGCATAAAAAACCAGGTCAATAAGTACGTACACTCAGAAACATAGACGTGCGTAAAGCTTACCTATGGCTGCTCGAAGAATCGTGTTTCAACAGTATCGAGACTTCTTTCCAAGAGTTTGGCCATTCCGTTCCATGGAGGTAAATGAGCAAGCGTCCTTTTCATCATATGAAGAACCTGACTGGCATGACCATGGGTTCAGTCACTATGTACTTGTAGCTGAATGTAATAAACAGCATGTAGCTTGCCCATGAAAAAAACCACACGAAGAATCTAGATGTGGACATTGCCAGAGGATAGATGGATGGATGGATGGATGGATGGGTGGATGGATGGATGGTGTTTTACGGCCTATCAGCCTTTGTAGGCTATGTAAGGCCATCAAGTACGAAAATCACTGGAACAGTTTAGAGTTAACGCAAAGTCACAGTGTCCTAGTTATTCGCCTCTTACGAATCGCGTATGGAGACGCGGTGGGGACACCGCCAGAGACCAGCTGGTTGCGACTATGGTTGCGTACTGACCCAGGCATTGCGTCCACTAATGCAAAGATAATGAGGCTGCGGACACAAGCCAGTGTTCAAGATATAATTAGGTCACTAGTTCATCAGGTAGCAAATAACACGAGCACGTTGCTGATGCAGAGATGATGAGCCTGCGGACAGCATGCCAGTATTCACGAAAGAGTAAGGTCACTAGTTCAATGCAGGTAGCAAATGGCACGAGCGCGCTGATTCCCCGTGGCTGCGACAAGAATCTGATTGCAGAAAGATAGTCTTTGACAGGGTTTTGTCCATTTGCTGATTGGACGTAGGAAGCAAACAAGCACGTGACCCTGTTGTCCGTGTGTGCATACAATAATGAAATGTCACCCTTACGAGAATCCCCTAAATCGAACGAAGGGTAGGAGTCAATATAATCATATAAAGTTTCACGGTGTAACAAATGCAAAGCCAACGAGGATTGCTTGTGGATGCATAGGATTCTGTTTGCAGATGTGATGCAGCACTCAAATAATGCAGGTTTTCTGTCATTAGGCGATTGCAGATGACAACAGAGATGCTTGAATACACCTGTATGTGCATGCATGCATAAGTATTTGCTAACATAAGTCCCCAACGCTGGATATTGGCCTTCACATAACTGGATGCAGAGACTGAACAACAAGTACAAGCGTGGAAGTAGTCTCTTCCGTATTGAATTAAAAAAGGATAGAATAAAAAGCTTCTTCAACAACGCACTTGCAATCTGATGCAATCAGCGACTGAAAATAATGTGCGCGTGGATTTGGCATGAGTGCATACAGAGAAGCTGAGTGATTGTTCGAGTGGTTGCAGCCATCGCATTCCATCAAAGCATGGATATTCTGATTGCAGACAGAATGATCTGACAGAAGCAGTGGTTTTGGCCGCCCTCTGGGTGCATAAGGCTACAGAAAATACTTGTGTGGCTTCGCTTTGGATGCAAAGCTATTTCCTGAAGCAAAGTAGATAGACGCAGGTACGCAAATACAACTACAGGACTGCCTTGCTCGTGGAGGCACAGGGTTTTTTTTTCCATGCTGAGTGATTACGAAGCCACTAAGGATGTGCATATGATGCATTGAGAACATGGTGTCCGACAGGATTCGTGGATGTAGAGTTCTGGTGAGTATTTATAAGGATACATCAAGTTGAAGATTCGAAGCTAGTCCGTGAATGCATGAGATAATATGGCAGGTAGAACGTTTCAGCACCACGGTGATTCAGCCCAGTGCTAACTCAGCCATAAACCCACACATGAGGCAAAGGTATATTATACTCGCACGGGAAACTCTACAGTGTTTTTAATGGTTTAAATGCACGATAATGTGCAATATCATATTTTCAACAAGATCTCTTCAAGTTAAAGAGAAAAAGAAAGTTGCGTCATTAAGTAAAGATGTATGTATGTATGTATGTATGTATAATGTATTTATATTGCGCGCACTTCCAGCCCAAAGGCTGCTCAGTGGCGCATGCACACACTCAAAAAATGTCACGAATTTTCCATAGTTCGAGGATGTCTCTGGTAGGGGTCGACTAGGATCCCCTAGTCAGCAAGACGCGCTTGGCGGAAAAGGCACGTCTTGAGGCTTCCTCTGAAATTCTTCTGCTTTGGCTCCTGACGCAACGCCTCTGGCAGTTGATTCCATAGGACTGGTGCAGCAGAGCGGAAAGCTCGATCCCCCGACGAAGACCTTGTCGGTGGCACCCTGAGGAGATGAGAAGCACCAGACCTCAGATTTCTAGGGGGGCAGTGTCGGGAGAGCAGCTGCTGCAGGTACAATGGGGCGGTAGGAATGGTCTGGCAGCACTCGAAGGTTTTAGTGAGGATCTTGAAGGCTATACGCTGCCTAACAGGAAGCCAGTGAAGTTTGTGGAGCAGTGGTGTCATTCGACAGTCCTTCCTGCCTCCAAGGATGAGGCGCGCTGCTCTGTTCTGGATGACCTGGAGTCGATCCAGGTGTTTTGATGGAATGCCGTACAATACAGCATTCCCGTAGTCAAGCCTGGATAGGACCAGACTGGTGACAAGAGTCTTGATGACAGGCTAAGTCAGGTATTTCCTAAT